>NAGG01000676.1:0-10612 GCA_003031705.1 Calonectria naviculata
CTTCTTGGAAACCCTCTTTCCCCCCCCCCCCCCGGTCAGAGGCACTAACAAGGCACAAAGCTTTTTCCTGCTTCTGCGGCCAGTTGGAAGGGGGGAAAAAGAAACGGCCAAGGCTTGGTCTGGGTGTTTGGTGTTTGGCCAAGCAGCAGCAAAAGCCCGCAAGTTGGGCGCACCGTTCGTCGGGCCTGCTGACGCCCATACACCCACAAATATGTGAGTGTTGCAAATGGCTGTGCGTAGCGCCCTGCGTTGCGTCGGGTCGTTGATTTGCCCGTCTCATGACGGACCTGACCATGCATGTCCGTCAATCCAGCCTGCCGCTTCGCCTGCCCACTCTGCTCGTCCACTGCCACGGCCACAGCGACAGCCACCTCCACCGAGGGTCCCCCCCAATCGCCCCAAACGCACCCCCGGAAATCATCCAGTTTGCCCGGTCGGCCACCAACTTGCAAAATCGATCCACTCGTGTCCGCCGCCGCCGTCTTATGTAAATATGCTGGACTCCCCCCCATCCCATGGATCTCGGTTCTTTAAGTCAATTAAACCCCTGACCTAGTATTTCTGCGCTTTTCGCATTCGTGCCCAAGTATTTCAATCTGTTATAATACCATACCCTGACCGCCATCGTCCCGCTCTCGCCTCCGTCGTTCCTGCTTCGCTTACACATCGACTGTTTTGCCGTTTCCTCTTGCCCTCAACAGCATTTTGCCATAACCTGCCACGGCCGCTCTGATTCGAAGCAGTTGGCGTCGCATTGCATTTTACTATCAACTTCGGCACTCGATTTCTATCCGTCTCCAATCGACCCCATCACCTGTCTCCCGCAGTTAATTAGTCGGACTCTCCTTCATAATGCCTATCCGTAACCCCTTCGTTCGCCGCCCCGGGAGCATCGTTGTCCAGGATGAGAACCTTCGCCCCGAGCCAGAGCGCAGCCAGACGCCGCCTACGTTTGAGCGTGTCGACACGGTTGGCTCCAAGGCTTCGTCCATCCTCAGCATCCGCACAACCAAGAGCCGCGACACGGGCGAGTATAAGATGAGTGGTAGGTCAATCGCATACCCGTCCTCTCCCGCACTCCCGGAGACCACGCGACCACCCCTCCCTCGGGGATGCGCCGTTTTGCAGCCGGTCTGCCGTCACAAGACCTGTTAGTTAACACTTGCAACAGTCGTCAATGATAGCGGCGTTTATCTCCCGGTAAGCCACGAAACAACCCCTACCCCTTATGGAGAAACCCGCAATGTCTCTAACCGTTAGCGCAGCCATCCCCGACCGAGGAGCAAGGCGTGTGGCCTCGCAAGTACCTCTCCCGCAACTCGAGTGACACTCGAAGTAGCTTTGGCGATATTGAGCACTTTTCCATTTCACGGGAATCCTTTGACTCTTACCGCCGCTCATTTGTAATTGATTCGCCCAGGGACCCATCAGAGGGATCCAGAAAAGAAGAAGCAAACGACTAACTTGAACCTAGGATATCTCTGCGCGATCTCCCATTTCTCCCACTGATGTTCCTGCCCGGCAGAGTCTCGACTCGGCCCGCTTCCCTCGCCTTCCTCGAACTGCGCTAGATCGAAGTTTTGAGCGACAGCCTCCTACCGCTGAAGAGGGCTTTGAGGATGTCGGGCTCGACGACAAGCAGCCCCAGCCACGCAAGCGCGGCTTCTTCTCCAAGTTCTCGGATTCTCAAGACACCTCCAGCCAACCCGCTGTTTCACGCTTTTTGACCACGCATAGTCGCAAGCGTGCCCCCAGCGGCCAGGGTTCCGAGTTGGGCAGCATGCACCAACCCGCGGCAATCACAGCGGGGGGCCAAGAATTGCATTGAATGCAACAAAAGCAAACTGATACTTATTCGATAATATATTAGATATACCTGGGTTTTTGTCATTGAGGCGTTATCGGCACCTGGGCCAGGATTTAATGCTAGACACGCATTCGTTATGTACTGCATGAGTACAGCATTGATAGAAGACACTCGCTTCGGTTGGGTCTGACGGAGAGCTGGAGATAATGGGGTTGGGTAACAACTACTTCCCCAGATGAAGAAAGGGGAACATGACCAACTAATTAATGTTAATGAGACGAGATGAGTGAATCAACCATTTAGGATCCACAACGCCTGTCGTGCTTTAGAGTGTCTCAGCCAAGTCCCCATTATGCAGCAATCTTCAACCAATAAGCCTTGATGTGGTTTAGTAGATTGAGAGAGATGGACAATTTACACCCGGGGTGAGGTCTGGGGTCTATAATGTTTGCGAAATATCCTTGAGTAAGGGTGTGTGTGTTCCTGTGAGAGAAGAAGAGCCATACCGAGGCCGTTGGAACCGCACATGGGCCGATGAAGAGAAAGCACCCACCCAGACGACATATCATCTGCGTCCACATGATGGAGCGAATCCACCACTCCCAGGACCGGTGTTAATGGCGTGCTGGGCGCCGACCAATGGATAGGAGCCCCGCACAGCGCCCTTCGATGTGACAAGTGAAGACGATACCACCAAGCTTTATCAACCATCTACACTTCCTCAACCAGCTGTTCCTTTCAGTTTACTCCTCGAACATCAATTGATCACAGGGTTTCGTCTCGTCAACGGCCGTCTTTTCGTTGGGGACATTTGCATCAACCCAACCCAACACTCCCCCTCGTGTCTTATCATTCCCGACTTGCAGCTCCTCCCCTCCGCTCTGCCCCGCTCCACCCTCGACGTCGAAGTCGACCTTGCTCACTCAGTCACTCCCAGTCACGCTCGCTCGCCTTGGGCTCTTTCCGTCACAGTCCCCCGTTCCATTCGCATGCACTAAAACCTTTTCGCCCCAAACCACACACACACACTCGCACGATGGCGTCCGATCAAGCCTCCAACGGCCAGAACGGCACCGGGGCCAGCGCCGGGCTAAGCCCCGCCGTCTCCCGCCTGTCGCTCTCCTCTCGCGGCGTCCACGCTGATGACAAGATTGCGGCGCATCGGGCGGTGGCCCCGGCTATGCATGTCAGCACCACGTTCCGTTACAATGACAACCCGGACCTGCTCAACGCGGCGGGAGACCAGACCTGGGATAATTCTGATGTAAGTCTGAGTGGTCATTTTTTTTTTAAAAAAAAAAAACCAGAAAAAAAAAAGGAAATAATCAACAAAGAGGGATTCGCGAGTTGTATTCTCCATCTAGTGATGCAGAATGTATAAGAGACACTTATGAATACAAGGAGAATGTCTTTATACTAGAAATGTTATTTTCGGGATTTTTTTTTTCATTTACAAAAGAGGAAATATTTTTCTCTTTGAATTCGTATTAACATGATGATTCACAGCCCACTGCTCCCTTGGACTCCCACATCTACTCCCGCGACTCGGCCCCCAACACCACGCGGCTCGAGGCCATCCTCACATCCATCCTGGGAGCACCCTCCCTCACCTACTCATCCGGCCTCTCCGCCTTCCACGCCATGCTGGTCCACCTCAACCCCAAGCGCATCGCCATCGGGGACGGCTACCACGGCTGTCACGGCGTTATCAAGGTCCTGTCGCGCCTTACGGGGCTGCAGGAGCTGCCCCTCGACTGCGCCGTCGAGGACCTGCAGCCGGGGGACGTCATCCACGTCGAGACCCCCCTGAACCCCACGGGAGAGGCCCGCGACCTGGCAGCTTACGCCGAGAAGGCCCGCAAGGCCGGAGCCTACCTAACCGTAGACGCTACCTTTGCGCCGCCGCCGCTGCAGGATCCCTTCCAATACGGCGTCGACGTGGTCATGCACAGTGGCACAAAGTACTTCGGCGGCCACTCGGACATGCTGTGCGGCGTGCTCTCTGTGAACCCCAAACACGAGGATTGGGTGCAGTCGCTGCGCAGCGATCGCCTGGTCCTCGGCTCCGTCATGGGCAGCCTCGAGGGTTGGCTGGGCATCCGGTCGCTGCGCACCTTTGAGCTGCGCATCACCCGCCAGAGCGCTACGGCCACGGCCTTGGTTGCTTGGTTGGCTGAGCAGCAGCGTGATCCTTCCTCGGCGGTCGGTGCCATGGTTGAGCGCATCCAGCACGCCAGCCTGCAGCCCGAGGCATTCGTCAAGGATAGCTGGCTGCAGCGCCAGATGCCCGGCGGGTACGGCCCCGTCTTCTCGCTCTACCTCAAGGATGGCGAGACCGCCAAGCGGCTGCCAAGCAAGTTGCATCTTTTCCATCACGCCACGAGCCTTGGCGGCGTGGAGAGTCTCATCGAATGGCGTGCTATGACGGACCCCGGCGTTGACAGGCGGCTGCTCAGAGTCAGCATTGGTGTCGAGGGACTAGAAGACATCAAAGAAGACTTGCTCCAGGGCCTGGAGTCCCTAAGGAAAGAGTCTGCTGGTAAATGAGATGCGATTACCTTGGATAACAATAGAAGGAAATCTAAGGCATATATAGAACCAAAAATAGAGGATAGATGGCGGAAGAATAGATCGGGTTCTCTATTAAATAGGTTTATATCAAAAGCAGCAAAACGATCTCTATCAGTTCCATGATTCGTCTAAGCGTGATGTGTGTAAGTGAAGAAGCCTCTAACCCGTAATCTTTGCAATAGACAATGCGTCCATCTTCTAGCGAGAATAAAAAAAAACCCAATAGGAAAGAAAGTAGAAGAATAACATGGGGGAGGGGAGATTAATGAGAAAATAATAGAAACAGAAAACAGAACTTGCAAAGTAATACCGTGTCTTGGGTTTAAGGAAAGACTTGGTCCCGCCATCTAACCTAAAGCCCCGAAGAAAGTACCCAATTATTTCTTTTCCGCGTTGCCGTCTACATGAGAGAAATAGAGAGACATAACACGCTTGCACATCACGGAAGCCACATGTCAAACCAGTTTGTGAGTGGCTTGTATTTGACCTTGCGTCTGCATATTTTCAATTAGCATTTGTTTTCCCACTATTCTTGCAGTTTGATGGTATCATACCTCGAAGAGCGTTCACCATCCGTAAAGGACCCAACTCCCCGCAAATCGTAATCGGCAGTGTATGATGTCGCGTCTCGGGATGAGGAGCCATGATCGGGGCTTTGTTTCCATGTTCTGGAGGGCGAAGAAGTGTAGAAATCTGGCGGTGCTAATGTAGCTGCCTTTTCTTGCTGTCTAGGCGTCATGTGTGGCCTGGTCTGAAATGTCGATGAGCCATCGCTGATGACTGGAGAAGATTCGGGAGTGCGTGCAAAGTCTGAGACGGCATCCATGGCTCTGGCTGGGTCTTGTGTCCGCTGAGAACCAAGCCACCTATCAACCATGTTGGCCTTTGCCTCGTATTCTGCACGTGTTGCTCCCCTCCATGAAGGATTGCGATCTTGAGGAGAAGCGGCCGTTGAGCGCTGGTAGCCCGACTCCCAGCTTCCGCGGACTGCTTCTTCGCTCCAATTTCGAGAGCTTTCGGGTCGAGAAAAGGGTTGGCTGTAGTCCCGGCTGAAGTCCCGGCGATAGTTTGGCCGGCGATCCATGACTAAGGCCGTTGGTCGAGACAAGTGCAAATTGGTGAAGCGTGTAAGTGGATTGGGTGTGCTTGTGGAGCTTGCCTGAAGAGAGGAGGGCCTGGTGCTGATCTGGAATAAAGACCAAACTGTGAGGCCCAATGAATGGTTAGTGATGTGGACCGGGATGCTTCGTCCGGGTCCATGATGTATTTATGACATGAATCTGGCGTCTCGCCGTTGTGCCTCCTGTTCGGATGCCTCATGCCCTCAGTGACGTTTGGGATCTAAACATGGAGCTCGCGCCCCAGCGAGGAGGGGGCTTCTCAACGTGTGCAGCCGATATGTGTGGCTGGAGCTACTTGATCGCGGGGTCTCCGGTCGGGAGGCCGTCACTTGGACGAATCAGTGGGCGCCAAAGCTAGGAATTGGGGGCCGTGTGTGGCCATGCCACTGGCACTGGCTCCCATTGACGTCGGACGGGACCAGGATGGGAGCTTCACCACAGGACCGACGGGACTGTCAGCAACGCATCCCGAAGCGGCATAGCAGACAAGCACACGGCTCTGACCAGTCGAGGGCCAGGCCCCAAAAAACAAAAATCCTCTGGACCGCCAATGTGGCGTGCAGTTGCTGCTGTGCTGCTAACCCGTTCTGGTCTCAAGAATAGAGCATGGCGGCCGCAAACACCTCCAAGCGCTCTGCAGCCCCCTTCAATGGGGGCCCGGCTGCACCCATCAGCGGACTGTCCATGCCAGGGATCCCGGAACCCGCATGTGACACGACTGTGTGCTTGTCTTCACGCTGTGCTCACTGCCGTTGTGAGTGAGGGAGCCAAGGACGGCTCAGATGCCTGCCTCACTAGTCAGTACCGACTGGAAACTAGTCCGTCGGAGTCCGTCCAGCACCTCTCACCAACCCCCGCGATCTAAGCATGTCCTGCAGGCCGTAAGGCTGGTGAAACGACTGCATGAGAAGGAGAAGGG
Organism: Calonectria naviculata; assembly: GCA_003031705.1. Taxonomy (NCBI): domain Eukaryota; kingdom Fungi; phylum Ascomycota; class Sordariomycetes; order Hypocreales; family Nectriaceae; genus Calonectria; species Calonectria naviculata. The sequence continues at coordinate 6,419 of NAGG01000676.1, forward strand.
GGGCCGTGTCCGCAGAGCCCCAAGCGGCACTGTGCTGGCCGGCGTGCACGAGGCTCGGCAGCACTGCTCTCTCACCTTCCATCCCAAGGAAAAGAATTGAGTGCTGATGGTGGAGGCTGTGTCCTCACCAACACTATCATTCACGATAGTCGCTTGGCGTCTCTTAGATCCCCCAACGGCGTTCGATCCTGCAGGAGTCTATAGTCTAGTATAGCCCAATCAATGCGGTGAGGTGAAGAGTTGCCTCTCTTACCTGCCGTGACCGACCCGGTGTGGGTGTGGTCCGCGATGCAGTTGGCGCTTGGAGGAAAACCCACACAGAGACGCGGGTGATGCGCCTGTACCACCTACGTCACGAGCAACTCGAACAAGCGCCCTGGGAACCATTGAAAGACATATTTAGATGATCGATCGATGTGTTGCGACACAAATAGCAGCCAAGCCGGCACCCAAGCATATGTGATGGGGCAATTGCGATGCCCAAGACGGAAATAGCGCCTTCAGATGCAGTGCGGAAGCACATCAGTGGAGGCCATGCGTAAGGGGGGGAAGGGGAACACGCCAGGTCTGAATCGGGGAAGTCCAGGAGGGTTTCATGCAGTCCGAAGACTCGGCCGTGACGATGCAGTGATCCCTGGATGTCCGATGGAGTTCAACAACTGTGGACGGATATACTGAACGGATGCCTCCTTGAGCCACTGGGCGGAGTATGCACGAGCCCCGTTGGGGTCCGCACCGGAAAGCTTGGCGGCTCCAAGGGTTTTTTTTGACGTGCACGGGACACTCTGCTCTTTGCCGTTTTGCTCGTCCGAGCATGTGGTTGCTGGCTCCTGACTGGCCCAGACAGGCGCCGCTCTCATCTGCAGCAGTGGGTTCGTGCAGCACTGGCTTACGTAGCACTAGCCACAACCGCACTCCCGCCGTAGAGAATTGACCTGGCAGCACCAAACCGCCAGTCTCATCACAAACAACCTCACCCGGAGCCGCGTTCGCTCCCTCCCGTCTATTATCGGCGACTGCAGGCCTTGCTTTGGGTAGCATGCACCAGTCGCCTAGTCTCGGGTGTGGGTCTCGCGGCTGTCTCAACTCGCCTTCCAATTGCATCTCGATGTCCTGATGGTCCGAATCGCCCTCTTCCGCCTACCCACCAAGCTTCGGCGCAGGGTCAGGCGCAACCGCATGGCTACTCTCATCGCTCTCGTGGCCCTCGTGGGCCTTTTGGTCTTCCCCTTTTACGCTGCATACTGCATCTACAAGCCGCCGCGCTATCTCATCGGCTACCTCCGTTCTACATATCCCGATGTTCTCTGGGAGGAAACCATCACCGAAAAGATCATCGCCCTCTCCATCGACGATGCGCCCTCCGACCACACCGAAGAGATTATGCAGGTCCTCGAGGACAACGACGCCCATGCTACCTTCTTTGTAATTGGTTCCCAGGTTGAGGGTAGGAAAGACAAGCTCCAGAAGCTCGTTCACCATGGCCACGAGCTGGGCAACCACGCTATGCACGACGAACCCTCTCGTTCCCTTAGTGATGATCAGCTCCTATCCCAGATATACACCGTCAAGGCCATGTTGACGGCTGTCTACAAGGCCGAGGGGAAGATTCTCCCAAACAATTACTTCCGTCCTGGCTCCGGCTTTTTCAGTCGGCGCATGCGTGAGCTGCTGGGAAATAGGGGCTTCCGCATCACCCTGGGGAGCATATACCCTCACGACCCCCAAATTCCCTACCCGGATGTCAACGCAAAACACATACTCAGCATGGCCCACCCGGGTGGCATCATCATATGTCACGACAGACGGTCATGGACAGCTCCAATGCTACGAATCGTTTTACCTGAATTGAAGAGACAGGGTTACAAGATTGTCACCATCACAGACCTCGTCAAAGCTGCGAACCCATGGACTCAGTCGCAGTAATGTAAAAACAGGTGTTTACCCTAGGTTTTGGACCTTTTTGTATATATCAAAACTAGGAGAGCTAGACGGGTTGGGTAAAATGAGACTACTTCTATATACTAGTCTATATGACGAGGCGGCGCAGGTCTTTTAGCGGCTTCTAGTCACAGGGGATTAATACAGCTGTATGGGATTTTAGGCATAGATGGCAATCCCTGGTATTATTTGTTGCACTTACTGATTGAGGTCAGAGGACAATCTCCAGCGACCCATCTTCTTTGAGAAACTTGGCGAGGTTATACCGAGGAGATCGCAACCTGCTTATAGTCAGCACAGCGTCACCTCGAGACGAACAAATAAGCCTACGTAATCGCAAGAACGCCGGTAACGACCCCACGACACCCGTCGGTATATCTTCTGACCACATCGATTGCTGCTTCATCTCCGTCAACCCGCGCGAGGAGATTTTCGGCCGCAATGTCAAAATCAGCAACTGCCTGCCGAAGCTTTTCGTTTAGATCTCTGACCACCTCATCGAGACCTGTTTCTGGGGTCAGCAGCGCAGCCACGGCGTTTATGACACAGCTCGTCCTAAGCTCCTTTTTCAATGACAGGATGTCATTGATGATGGAAAACGCAGTTCCGACATGCCTTGAGAGCTGACACACCTCCGGTGCCTCGGCCACAGAGTCTGGAAGCGTTTTTTGAGTCGCATATTCCACTAGGGTGCAAAAGACATCGCCCGCAGCCGTTCCGAGTCGGAAGGACATGTATGAGTCGTAATCTGGTATACACCCCTCCAGCCGGAGCTTCTGCTCAATGGCACAGCTGTCGATGTAGAATTTGAACCCGTCGTATACACGGCGCCGGAGCTGCATGGGTGCCTTCTCTCTGAGACGATCTCCGAACTGCTGGAAGACATCATTGACAACATCAAGGTCCTTTTCTGGGACAGCCCCGTCAATGCCCAGCGCGCCACGGATAATCCGTAGCGCTTTGCTTCTCCATCGCTCTGCAACCTCAAAGTCGTCGGCCAAGTCGCCCTCGCCAGCGTCCACGGCATCATCCCAGCATATAATCCACATCATCATCAACACCAGCGTTTCGAAATCCTCATCGCTGGCCTGGGGGTAGAACCAGCCAGCAAAGCCCGCCAGATCATCCTGCTTGCGTCGCAGAAGGCACTCGTGCACGGCGGCCATGCGGTCGATGGCTGCGTCGACCAGAGGCACAACGGCCTCGTGGCGGGGGTGGAGCTGGGCGGGAGGCCATGCGCGGAAATGCACGGTGAGGTCCGGCACGCGAAGCTTCTGGCCCTTGAGGGCAGCGACGATGGCGTCCTGGTCCAGGCGGGCCGGTTTCATGGTCGGCGTCATTGATAGAGTTCCGTTGGCTGCGCGAGGGTTCGCGAAGGTGGGCAGATGAAATGCGGCGGGCCGGTGACGTGTGTGGGCGGGCACCGAATGCGGGTTAAGCATGTCCGCCAACCTCACTTACACGCATACCAGCAGCACTGAAGCTGAAATAGCCTCTAGCGGCTGGTTGAAAACGGCGTCGCACTATCCGTAACGGACATGTCATTTCATAAGCTTAGCTCCTGAGTCGGGGAGATTATCCCACCAACGTGGCACGGGATGACCGCTTTCATGATCACCCTCCGCACACGCAGTCTCGACCTGCTTCGTTTTGCCCTGCATCATCCAAGGCGCACCAAGGCATGAGACATTCGCAGCCGTTTGCAACAAGTATATTCCACCCGAGAGACCGGGACCGGCACAAGCCGCAAGCAATGCCTGCCAATTATACTTGCAACGGTCTATTCTTAAACAATACACGTTTTTCCATCTTTAAATTTTTTTTTTTTTTTCCTTCTCCAGACCTCTCTCCCACTCACGGCGGAGAATATAATGAAACTTTTTATTAAGCCCGCAGCCGCCGCCATGAACCAAACGCCACGCATTTCCACCCCACAGAAGACGGATCAGAAACTCAAAAGGGGGAGATGTGAAACTCTATCGCAGGCCATTCCGAGCAAGCTGGCGTAGCATGCGAACCACGCAGCCCACGTAATGTCCTCAAAATTGTATGGCGCATCAACCGGCCCTCCCCCCCCCCAGCCCCCCCTGAACCCGAGAGTCTGAGTTGGGGTGAAGGGAGGGGATCCCATTTCATTTTTGTGTGAGTGTGACTTTTTGTGTGAGTGTGAGCATCATTTGTGGGTGCAGCTTGTGCGCCTGTGGCACCATGACATCAATCAGGTTGTTTGCGTTTTGCTGTCTCGTCTAGGAT
>NAGG01000677.1:0-33473 GCA_003031705.1 Calonectria naviculata
GATGAGCCCTGCTGCCGCCGCCTGCGCGACCTTGTGGCCGCAAACGCCGCCGGCATCGCCACCCTCTCCAGGGCCGTGAACCTCGGCGTCGGCACCTTTGACCCCGCCGACGGCGCCTGGGAGGCCAAGCGCTCCGCCTTTGTCCAGCTCATTGCCTTTCTCATCATGGTTGAGGAACTGGGTACGTCAAGTCGTCATGCCGCTGCCACTGATTCCAAATCTCACCGCTGACTTACACCTCTTTCCCCCCGGGCGTAGAAAAGCTCACGAGCAAAAAGATCCCGTGCGTCTTTCAAGACCCCATCTTTTCCAAGTCCGACAAGGACTTTCTCACCGGCCTCGGTCATGAAGTCGTCGAGACTCCGGCCGCATGTGACATGATTGACTCGGACACGTTTCTCTATGGAGTCCACCTTTACAGAGCCATCTACGCTATGGCCTTGGAAAAGAGTCTCCCGGCCATCTTCGTCGGCACCGGCTGGGACGTCTGGGACGAGTGAGTTGTTCCCCTGAGCACTACCAAAACATGTGAGCACGCACCGCTAACCAAGTATCCCGCAGCCTCTCCAACACCGAGGGACTTGATAAAATGGGCGAGATGGACAAGACGTACAAAAGAAGTGCGTTCCCGCAGGACTCTCAGAGTGCTGCATTTGCCGTCACGTCGATATACTGGAGGCCCGTCGCCGAGGCTCAAGCTGAGGCTGAAGCTGCATCCGAACCCCCAACCCAAGATACCAAAGACGGAGCAGCAGTAGAAGATGAATTATCTAGAAAATTAGAATCCACAACTATTTCATGATATCTTTAGAAGGGCTCACTCATTCCTATATTTGTGTCGCGGCTCTATTTGACATGCCTTCCTGTTGGCTTCTCTTCTCCTTGCAAAACTTGCCCCTTTTGGCGTGTCGTTGAATCACAGCCCTTTCATCCCTTCAAACCAATAACCCCAAGTATCTCCTCTCCCTATGCAATTATACTCTGCGGCTAAGCATTACAACATACACAACCTTGCTCTTCCCACGAATCATTCTACCTCTTCAATTGGTTTTTTTTCTCTGTCAACTACCTCGTCTCCCCTTTATCGTCGCCTTCTCTCCTATTATTTTATGATTCACTGCCAGAGCTCGCCAATACTTAAAGCAGTACGCTTTGACCGAGCTCTTACAACTCCATTCAACTCTACACGTTCTCTAAAAGCTGGAAACCTCTTCTCCTTCCTATCATTTCAATGCCAGAGACAACAATCCCCTCTCCTACAGGTACCACTTGCTACCTTCAAGTCTAATTGCCCATTTCGAAAGCCACGCCTCTCCGCAACATCACTGTCGTGTCTCTTCCATCCACTTTCAGCACACTTCATCCCATTGACCGCCAAGCTCGCCCCCTGGGTTTGAAACAACACCTAGCCATGCCTCGCCGCCTCGACGCCTCCCGCATCCACGAGATCCGCTCCCGCGAAGCCGAGTACCAGGCCGTGTGGCAGGCCTGCTACCGCACCACCCACAAGGACGGCTACATGGGCGGCAGCATCGCCGTGCGACGAATGATGCTGCGCGAATCCCTGACGAACCTCTTGGAGAAACGGCAGGTCCCTCAAAACCCCCTTGCTATACCACAATTGATATACGGGAACGAGCTGTCACTAACACACATGTCCATCCAAAACAGACGCCAGCAGGGAAAGAGACTCTGCGGCACCAACATTGAGCTCACCATCGACCGGCACCTCACCAGAGAGTTGCAGGAGTCGGCCCCGCCGCCGCCCAACTCCCCTTACCATCCAGCAATGATGGGGGCTCCAATCGGTCCCGGAGGTGGCATCCATGGCATCGCCAATCCTCCCCTAGAGGTCATGTTCGGCTCGCCCGCCCGAGCGCACCTTGAAGCCACCGCCCTCGGGCCCGCGCCGGTCAAGTTGGACATGGATCCTCACGCGCGAAACATGCAGGCCATCGCGCCCTACCCCCTGAGCCCCGTCACCTACCCGAACATGCCCGAGAACGAGGCAAAGGCCGACGGTCTCTTTGACGAGCCGGTCGCTCTCCGGGACGAGGGCTCAATGATCCAACGCGTCAACGATCTGGAGAGGCGCGTAGTCGAACTGAGCCACGCCATTTCAAGGCTCATCCTGCAACTAAACCCGGGCCTGGCAGCAGTCGCTATGCCCAACGTTGTAAGCACGGGCGACGAGCATTTGGCCAACATGTCCCAGGCCGATCTTTAAGCAGCATCGTTTGATCTTGGGGATTTAATTATAGGTACAGCCAAGGATGGGGAGTGATATCTACATTGGTTTCGGGTAGTCTTTGAAGCCATAGGAACTTTTTAGTCAAACAATGGGACTTGTGCAACATCGCAACATACATCTTGTCAATTCACTCAACTCGGGGGCCGTGATTGTTATGCTGACCATATTGCATTCGCATTTCTTGCCTGCAAGTCTCAAGACTATATACCATATATAGAAGGAATTTTACTAAGACCCTCGCCCTTTTTTTGGGGCATCTCGTTAAAAATATACCCCTCGACTGGCCACGTCCTACCAAGATTACAAAAGCCATAACGAGGACCATGTCCATTACCTGTCACTCCAAACTCCCGTGGCAACAACGGGCACCCTGAATAGCCCTCGGTTGTATCCAATGATATCAACCTCCCGAAAACACTTGACCGAAAATAAGAGGTGAGCCGTCGACCTGACAGCAGCGGCTCTTAAGGAGAGACTCCCGAACAAAATGGCAAATGCCCCAATCCCAATCGAAACAACAAAAAACATAGTCCTCGTAGCCACTGCCTCTAGAGCGATGCCAAAACAGTGTAAATAGCCCCTCATTAACCACATCTCGAACTTTCACATTGTGTCTAGAAATGTCACTTCCCCCTTAACTGACAGTCTTGCCGCCACAGTCGGGAATCTTGACACCGTCCTTGAGCACACGATCCACCGTCAGTAGACCCCACTTATCCTCCCATTCCTTGCCCTTTGTGTTAAACCTGACCTTCCAGGGCTCATCGAATGCCTCAAACCAGAAATAATTGGTGCCGTTCGTGAGGGCGTCGCAGACCCAGCCCTCCATGAATGTGTTGAGCTCATCGATGCCAGCGACAGAACCCTCCGTGCAGGTTGTCGCACCGCCGCAGTCTGTTCCACCTGCGCTAGGCCAGCCGGTCTCTGAAATAATGTTCTTCTGCTTGTCCGACTTCCAGAACTGCTTGTTCTGGTTCTCCCAGAAAGCATATGTCCATTCAGCAGCCTTATCAGCAGTAACACCAGCAAAGAAGGGGTGGATATTGGCCATAATGTAGTCGCTGTCCTTGGCGAGCGCAGAGGTCCAGTCATCACCAAGATCGGAAGTGGCAACGGGGAGGTTAATCTTCTTATCGGTCAGGTTGGATCGGACGTCAGCGAGAAGAGAGCCAAGGTCCGTCTCGGACATTTCCTTGCGGAAGAGAATTTCGTTGGCAACAATGATTCCCTCGAAAGGATCTTGACCATACTGGTCCAAGATGTCCCACATTTGCTCCAGCTGTCGTGCATTGGTCGTCTTGTTGCCATCTTGCCACACACCGAGCCAAACCTTTGTATCCTTCAGTTCCAACCGGTCGATAGCGTGGAGAAGCATTTGAGTTTGGTTGCAATCGGTACCGTAGAGTCGAATCTTGTTGGTGAGTTGGCTAAGCACAGCAACATCGCGAGTGACGTTGTTCTGCGAGGGGGGGTTGTGAATGCAATCGGGATACTGGGTGTTTAGGGGAGTGTAATCCATGCCGGGGAATACCCTGTGCAAGTCCTTGTTGCCCATGAGCTTCTTGATCTCGGCACTGTTAATGCCCAGGTCACCATTCTTGTCTTCGTCGTCTTTGGCCGAGTCGCTCGACGAGCTACCGCTTGAGCTTCCGCCTCCGCTCTTGTTCTTGAGCACGCTACCCACGACACCACCAACAATGGCGCCGATAATGACGAGAATAACAATGATGATGATAGCCCATTTCCCTCTCTTACTGCTCTTTTGGTTCTTCTCAAGCCACTCAGATGGCTTCTCTCGTGCTGCTTCAGCGCCACCTACGTTCCAGTTAGTAACATAGTAGTCTCGCGCAATCTCTGTCACTTACCTTGGGATAAAAGAGCACCACCAGCAGCTCCAGCACCCGCGCCAGCAGCTGCAGCTGCAGCCTTCTTTCCTCGATCAGAATGAGGTAGACTCAGCATGGAGGTTCTCTGGCTTCGATATTCGAGTCCGTCATCCCCGTCATCCGCAATATCATTAGGATTAACGATTCCGAGGTGATCGCCGCCGGCGGCTGTACTGTATCCTTGGTAGTTGTTTGGGTAAGGAACACCGCCGCGAGTAGGTGGTGAGCCGGAACCCGGGGGGACAGCAGCGCCGCCGAGGCCGGTGAGGCTGGAGTTGGACTGCCCGGCATGCGAGCTGTGGCCGTAGCCGTCATCGTAGCCGTATCCATTCTGGGGCGAGTAAGCGTTGGGGGGAGCGTTCTGGTACTGAGATCGGGACGGGGGCGGGGGCACTTGGCCGCCGCTATGCATTGCGTCCATGCCACTATTTCGAGGGTTACGGTCAGCGACGTTATAAGCAATGCCAGCCATTCCACCGGATGCAGTGTCTCCAAAGTTATCTGCGCCGGGCGTTATGGCAGGCATGGTGAGGGAAGCATACCCTGAATAGCCGCCGCCGCCTGCTACTCCTCTATGGTTGTGGTTGTGGCTGTAGTATCCGTTGTCTCCGTTGTGGGAACCGTCGCGACCAGCGGAACCCGATCGCTGGGAGCTGGAGTGCTGGCTGTAGTTGTCGTAGCCTTGGCCCTGAGCCTGGCCTTGTTGGCGGTTCCACGCTGAGTCGGGATGCGAACTCGGGTGGTGTGAACGGGGCACCGATGTCGCGGGAGGAGCGTCGTAGTAGGGTTGCGAATTCGAGTAGTTCTGGTTCGGGGCGGCAGGATAATGTGAAGGAGAGTCGTATCGATGTTGGGCAGAGTCGAGAGGCTCCCTCTCATATGGGTCTTGGTGGTAGTGCTGCATGGTGGTGGGTGGTGGGTAGTTATGCGATACGGCGCACTAATCAGATGACAACCCCAATATGGGGAGGCTGTGTGTGTAGCCCCGAGAATGGTCTCAGCGGCAAGCCGCCTCGTGTGAGAAGAAAACGAGGATCAGCAAATGGGCTTGAGTCTGTCTCGGAAAGGCGGGATGTAGAGAGGCCAACGAGTATGCAGACACAACAAAGAACACAGACAAAGAAGAGGGGATTTCGAAACTCAAAACAAGGCAAGGGAACAATTCATGAGCGAGCGAACGAATGTAGTGGAGTCACTGTAGGAAAGGTAACAGACACAGGCAGAACGGGGCACAGTGATCAGCACTCAGGTCCGGGAGTGGGTTGTTGATGAGGTCGTTGGCGAGCAACGGGGTCAATGCTTGGCTCTCGAACAGGGGTGAGTACCTGATGGAGCGAATAGCGGGTCTAATAAGGCCCAGAGAGCCACACCGGATGCGGACCGAGGGGACGCAGAGAGAGCCAAGTTTAGCGCAAGCTCCGCCTAGCAACCAAGCACTAAACTGACCCCAGCGCGAGGCGGGGGGGGCATTCAACTGGGAACGACGGGCAAGGCCCAGCACGGGGGGAAACGGGGGCGTTGAAGGGGGCCCGTGGAAAGTGCTTGACACTGAGCGGCTGGGTCGCGGCGCTGGAACGGCCTGGCGCCAGACGGTTGGCTCAGGACGGATTGGATTTTGTGGGCTGGCTGTTGCCGGTCGCCGAACCCGAGCGAGTTTTGTGTGCGCGAGTGGCGCGGAAACGAAGAGCTTAAAAAACACAGCCTTCCTGCTGAAGGGGCCAAGACGGGCGACACGAGAAAGTCGGCGTTGGCGACTTTGAAATGGTGTGCTGACGCAGCAAATGCAGCCGTGAGCAGCGACTTGTCTCGCACAGCAACGGGCATCAGAGGGCCTAAGCTCGTATTGCAGTGTCTCGTATGTGAACCAGAATGCAGGTAGCGGCAGTCGTGTTTCGCAGCGGCTGTCTGGTTGGCCGAACCTTGCGACTCCGGCTAAGGGGATTGGATGTTGTGCCGTATACAGATTCGGTGCTTGGACCAGATCAAGACCAACGCCTCCTTATGCTTGACAATGGCCGTGTCCAGCAACCGTCAGACAGAGGCGCGACCGTGAGAGCAAACGGGGCGACGGACAGTTGACGATAGACGAAGAGAGCCAGCTGGTGGTGCAGGGATGAGACCAGGGTGTCTGTTCGTGTGTCGGAGGATTGACAGGGGTGGGCAGGGCTGGACCAAGTAGCCAAATCGAGTATTTGGTACTCATAGGCTAAAGACGACCTGCGAAATGGAGTGAGGCGGCCAACTGAATATAGCGGCAGATGGCTATATTTCTCGAAATGAATTAATTGGCGCCTCTTCGCGATGCCGGCAACCAGCATCTACCGTGCAACCGCACCTACAGCCCGCAGTGTTTCTCATGTGTCACCAAACTCAAGGTCTGAGGTCATTCGGTCCGTCATGGGCAAGGAATAAACGGTTGCTTCCCCCAGAATGGCAAGGGAGGATGTTCGGAACTGGGGCCTTTCGGAAAGCTTGATCCATGCCAGGATGGGCAGGTAAGGTCCTGTTGGAGCTTAAGTGTGGTAGGTGCGTTCTGGACCGTGGGCTGGAAAAAGTGGCATGGCCCTGCCCCAGGAAACTGCCGGCTAGCCGTAACTTCCAGTATTGGCTTCAGCACCCCGACAATGGCCAGAATGGGAGAAGGCACCACGGGAGAGCGCCAATTCGAGTGGAAACCATGCGCCATCGGAAACCATCCCATCAACCCGCAATGCGACAGCGGCACGGCTATTAATTACCAATAGAGTCATTGGGCACGCAATTGCAGACTACAAGCAGACCGGGGAAATGGCATTCGCTCAGTCTGACGTGATGAAATTGAAGTGAGAGAAAAGAAATAAAGGAGAAGGCAGGCAACGGCTAATTGCATCCATCACGGACGGATAATCGGCTGTTTATTTCTCTGTGATGCTGGTGCGACACTTTCGACCCATCTTCAGGAGCCGATCCCAGCAGAGTTGCAGAGCCATCCCCCAACCTTCTTTATAATTAGAGCAGCCGTCTCCGCCGCATAAACAATTGATCGCCGAGAGGCCCTGCTAGTGAGGGCCAACTCACATGCTGCCCAACAAGCCCCATCCCTCCCAACCGTTTGCGCTGCACCTATGCGCATTGCCTTCTTTCTGAGGTTCTCGCGATGCCCGCCCCAGGATGGAAGATGCAGTGGGGGCCATCTTCCTGCGAGGCGGTGCTATGTACGCCGTTCGCTGCGTGCCATTTTAGCTCCATCGCCGCCACTACGAATCGATAGTTCTTGGGACGCCCTAGGAAAACTTCATTTATTCTTAGCCCGGTTTTCTGGGTCGCCGATTGTCACTGCTGTCATCCCTTCATCTTCATCCGGAGTAATTCATCCCACTACTGCATCTATTCTCGTGTCGAGACAGCCCCAATCGTACACCGTCATGACGCGGCCAATATCTGCAAATGGCTGACAATGGATGCGTCTCCCTTGTTCCCTCTGGCATTGGCCGCTCCCTGCTCCCCTTTGAACAAGCAAATCTCCAACGCCCATGTTGGCGCCTAGTTCGCCTGTGGCGGTAGGTGTGGCACTCAGCTGCGCCGCCTAGCCTACGATCCGGCCACTGCAAACCTGGGGAGACCCCTAAAACTAGCCCTAACATGGAAAATCGGAATGAATCGAGACGCAGAAGGCAATATTCATCCGCCTATGGCGCCGCCCCCAGCATGTCTTATTTGGTCCAATTTGCGGCCTGGCAGCATTCAGACCAGGGTCTAGAATTTGGTGGCTTTCCGTCTGCCAAGAGAATTGCTCACCTGATTCTTGGTCTGGAAATCCTTCGGGTGTAACCAACAGAATGTGAACTCAGGCTATGTGTGCAGTGAGAAGTTTGTCTTTTTTGCTTGATGTTTGGCGCAGCCCACTCAGTGGTGCCCGCCAATTGGGCCTATCATAAGAGCTACCCATCTTCCTATATCCCAAAGGAAAATTGCTTTGCCAGATCCCCTGGTCGCAAGAAGACACGTACAGGCTCCAGGTAGCACCAAAGTCACATTAGTGCGTCGGTCGTGTTTTGTCGATCTGTCCATGCAGTGAAACACGGCGTGCAGCCTCTTGCAAAGACGAGGTGCACATCACCATATTGAACGATGCAACCGACAGCCTTGTCAGCAGCCACATAAGCTGATGTGTCAACTCACTGCCGCCATTCCATTGGCTGCATTTCTCGCTTGTCCCATACAAAATTGTTTGTGGCTGTAGCATAGCAGTTCTTGCGACAATTTTTTCATGACATCATTAGACTCGCCCCGCGATCGGCCACAGTCGAGGTAAGAATTCGCATATGGCAGTTGATCCATGACAGTCTAGTTATTCGCAAAATTCCCTAGTACAGAACCTTTGGCGTCTCAATACGGACCGACTTCAAATTTCTTCGAATTTCGAGTCATGTTGGGACAGGGCCAAGGGCTCGGAAAATAAGCTGACTGTAATTTCGCATTCCCAATGTTCGTCTACCGCGATGGTTACATTTGGCATTAAGCATTTAGATTATGAATTAACTTATGAGATTTATGTAACTACTCTTAGTACTGCATGGATAGCTATCCTCTTGTGTCCAAGCCGTCTGAACATATTCCATCGAAACAAGCGAGTTAATTAAAGTCCCACAGAATAGCGCCCTAGATCTAAAGGTATCTAGCCGTGAGCTGCCCCAGCGCCCAGGCGTGCTGTGGTCTCCCATGTAAGTGTAGGGTAGGCGAATTGGCCTCGTTCAGGTTTTCGTCGACATCATCTCGCGTTTGTATTTTGATCCCCCTGTCAATCTCTTCCATGGCGTGCGCATTATAAAGTCATACATGTGTTATGGGGAATATCTGACGTCTTCGATCTGACGCATTGGCGTTGTTTTGACCAAGTAAAAAGATGATCACCAACCACCCCGAAAATACCCACAAATCTGGTACCACGGTTGATAGAAGAGAATCTGGGAATACCAGCGCGCGACACAACCAGCCCGAATTTATAAGAAGGAATAAGCAAGATATTAATGTATAAAACCATCATTTTGTTATTAAGCAGTAAGATATGTGCATTATTTTTCCTGAATCGTTATTTGAAGACTTCTCTGTGAGTGCATGTTCTCGGTTGTCGTGGTCTCTGCCACACGCAAAGGATCTAAATAAATTGACAACCCACATTTGACCGCGAGATTCAATGATAGATCGCTAACCCACAAAAAATACGCAAGTTCCTTGACCCAAAGCGTCGGATAGGCACTGACTGATGCCTGGTTCATCATAGATGTGATGTCATGTGGGTGTGGCCAGGGGTTGACATCATTGACATCTACACTGAAGATTGCCTATATTAAGGGTCACTGTGCTCGACTTTGAACAATCTCAATTGCTACCCATAAAAACACCCCAAAAGATCAAGAAAGCAACCGATATATTTCCACAATGTCAGTTAACAGAAACCCCGACATGGCAACTCCCGCCATTGGCGAGTTCAGGAGCAAAGTTCCTCCTTCAGAGCCTCTCACTACCAAGGGTGTAAGTTCTCCAAAAAGAAACAAGAATGAATACACGGGCTTGATAATAACTCCAAAAAAACTAGCATGCACCCGGTGTCAAAGTTGGCAATGATGCCAAGCCCGAATTCCACACGGAAACATATCCTCCCGGCACTGCTCCTCCAGACCGAACCTTCAAACCCCAGCCTCGACAGGAGATTCCTGGACAGGCCATGAACCCCGAAATGCAGAACCGCACAGAGGCTTCCGATACGATTCCCGGGGCCACGTCCGCAGACGTGCACCAAGGCTACGGCCACCCGGGCGCTGGTATGACAAGCCAAGAGGCCCACGGAGGCAAGCACAAGCACGTTGGTGCCGGCCTTGAGGGCGTCGGCGCGAATGCCTCAGATCCCATCCACGAGCGAGGTTTTGACAGGGACCACGAGGTCGGCCACAGGGGCATGTCAGGAAACGTCGAGAACTGGCCTAGTGCAGAGGAGCGGATTCCAACCAGCGCCGAGGAGGTTGCGGCCGAGCGAGAAGGAGGTCTGAAATAAAAGACCCGCTGTATTTGTATTGTCCCAAAAGTGTATTCATAGCCTAGCAATTTAACAAAACGCATGGCAGAGGTCTCACCAGCGTCTCTCAAACCTAAAGTGAAGTAAACCCCAAATACTGAACAATTCTCACGAATAATCTGAATTTTACCACCAAGCTTTGCTGTTTATTCGTTCCTTCGAATTATTCCTAGTATCAACTAAATCTCTCAATTTATAACCTTTTACGATGCCGAAGAGCACAGAAGTGTTCCTACTGGTCGCTGGTATTTGTCAGTAGACAGTACAGAAGCTTTATCCAGCAAGCAATAGCATTTTATAGAGATGTATGATCCCTCGGCTGGCATATAAAACAACCATCTACTAGAGATGCATTAGATTCAAAACATCCCGAATGGTATTGTGGTCAAGTTGTGCTAAGTTTTCTGGATAAAGCTTTCCGTGTTCCATGTTACGATTTAGGCACTATGAGCTGGAAAACCAGACCTTTGAGCCTGTATATAATATTATACTAAAGCAGAACCTAGACTCATCAGACGCTAGATTTCATGAACTCCATCCGTTCCTTCTCTTCTAAACGCCGCAGGATGAAGACTCGCAGCGTAACGAGGGCAGAAGCCATAAAATGGAGATATCTTCCCGCAGAGATTCGCTATATGATATTGGAGGCAATCACTCACCAGAAATACCCTGGCTGGGCTTCTTTTGCATGTGTATGCAGAGAATGGCAGCACGTCATAGAGAAGGAAAACTTCTGCAAGATGAGGCTACTGGATTCTTGTCTCGAGGATTTCGAATCTATGGTTTCGCCACAAAGGAGACAGCTCATTCACCACATCTGTTTCAATGTTGAATTGCCGCGATACATGTCCACATGTTGCGCAAGGCGACGTTCGCCATCATTGAGAATCAGCTCAATTGCCAGTAATGGGATACGGAAACTACTTTTACTTCTCAGCACTTGGGTCCCAGCGGGAAACTTGGCATTGGAGCTCAATGTCTATTCTCCTAGCGACTGTGAACATTGGTTCAAGAACATTTACTTGTCCTCAGATGATGTTGAGTATGACGAGGATGAAATGGTCGATGCGGGGAGGGCTGAAATTGCGCACCATGACCCGAAGCATGGCTGGGTCCATGGCCGACAAGTCAAAGCTCCCCCAAGATCGGCCATACTGCGACTCTTTCGACCCATATGGTTGATGCACTGTGTAGGACTGCCCCGGGTTGAAGCAGTCACATCCCTCATTATACGTCGACAACTCCGGCGTTGCATTGATCCATCAGGGTTAAGGCTGTTGCTTGGCAAATTTGTTCGTTTGGAGCAGATGTCTTATGAGCCGTGGGCGCCATATGATGGATACAGGGAATTCGATGATCAAGGTACGCACACTCGCTTTTACCGAGAATTACGGGTTTTCCATGTTAAATAAACTCTGACTGTTCACTTCTGATACTTTGAGATAGTTCTTGCTTCGATAATACGAACAGGTATTCCGGACACTCTCAAAAAATTGGTAATATTCGAAGATTCCTATAAATTTTACGACCAATTTCCAAGACGGCTAGCCCGTGCACCCCTATTCGAGTTGTTTGATCCCAACATAGGGCTTGGTGAGGCATTCGCGTTCAAAAGTCTCGACCTGCAGCACTTGTCCATCTCTTTCATGATTGGCGCAGAAGATATCCTTGGAAAATGTCGTTCGACATGGAGGTGGGCACATCTGCAATCTCTGGCGCTCACGTCGCAGCTCCTGCAGGGAGATTGGGAAAAGCGCCACCAGATTGAGAATTTGCTACGAAAATCCAGTGTTATTGTAAAGCGGATGCCCAAGATACACACGTTTGTGCTTTGGAATGGCGGAAAGGAGCATGCCTGTGCGTTCATCTATCGTATAGACAGAGACGGCGCCTCGATCACATGGCGCGGGACGTGGCATCTACCGCTGAGTCCTTCTGTGGTTGAGTCGTGGAAACTCGCTACCTCGAAGCTGTCTTTTTCTGAAATTCAAATAAAATATGAGTGTATCCAGGAAGACATAAGATCTCACGGAGATGCAGTCTATCATCTGAGGCTGCCCTGTCAAGTGGTTGATCCTGCATCACTTTGGCAGATCCGGAGGGAGGGATGTAGATTAGAGTAATAATACATTGCATTGAAACGTTCAATAACACAGAAAGAGCCCATTACTTGACAAAGATGCCCATCTCGTATTCTTCTGCTCTTTCGCTCTAGTATCATTATGATCGCCGCCATCACCACTGCCACTGGTACTAATGTGAGTATTGTCTTGTAATTTCTCGCTTGTTTACTTCTCCATGCCTTCGCTTTTCTTTGCACATTATTTTGAAAGATAATCGCGCTTTCGGTTGCTTAAACTCACAGAGATGGAGGTTTTGCAAACTATGGTTCCATCCAGTCTTGGGAAACTACTAGGTTTTAGCTATCATAGAGACCGATGAAACTCTGATAACCGGCTTGCTCCTGTCCTCTGTAAAATATAACCCTATTTATTTGAGTTAAGAATTAACAGTGGTTTTAAACAGGCAAGACGCCTCAGAGCCACAATGCAACCATTTTTAAAACAAACCAGCGACGTGAGCGCCGTGGTCCTGCGTCGCGCAACTACTTCATCAATAGTGAACATATGTTGATCTATTTTACGATATCCTTGCTTATTACTACGAATGCTGGCATTTCTGGGCAAGGCACAGGAGTTGGATATGTTTTATGGTGACTTGACTTGGACGTTGGACGTTGGATCTTAGTTGTCAGTGGATAAGCTAGCCACTACCTTTCTTCTGGTTGCGCACCAGGTCTTGAAACTAGTGGCAAGTTGGGGGATAGATGGGCGATTAATCTATTTGATACGCCAATTGAAACATAGCCTGGATTGCACTACCGACAAAAACTCAATCGCAAGTCCCGGCATAAATTAATGGGATCGAACAAGGCTACCAGTCAATGGGCACTGCCGCGTTTCAGGATCGGAAGGATGGAGCACTGCCATTGCATGTACCATGTTGCAGCCCGCATAGCAGGCGAGATCCTTTCAGTTGGTGGCGACGTGCTGGTGGATGAGGTCACTGGCGAGACATTTCAAGAAATCACTTCGTATCCGTGGCACATACTGGAAACTTAGCCATGAAACAAACTCATCAAGGTCGGTGATCAATTTTTTTTGCTCACTCTCGACGGAATAGGCAGGTCAACAAAGGTGTCCCACATGGGAATTCCTCGGAGGAGAAGCGATCGCACGGTGAACTTGATAGTTGGTTGCTCTGTGGCATTGGTTCATGGAGGGCCCGGCAAGAGGATGGAGAACGGCCAAAGACCAGGCAGGACCAACATGGTGAGCACATTTCCGGGGTACGATGCGGTGAATGCCACGCTCCCCGATGTGAGATGAGACCCAGTGCCGTGGTGTACTTTTGCGCGCCAGTTGCGGATCCCTAGCTCTGCACTCTCTCCAGCGCACGCAGCGTAGCTAATTAGCCCTCGCATTCACAGCACGCACGCAGTTTCATTTGGGCCGGGTCCAGGGGTCCTGGGCCTGGGGCGCGACGTGCCCCGTGACGATAGCTCCTGCAAGGACTCCGGCGCTGCGGCGCTGATGTGACGACCTCATGTCAGCCTGCCATGTGCGAGAGGGGCAGACAAGGGCAGACAAGGGGAGCAGGGGAGGGAATCTCCCGAGGATTGATCAGCCCTGCTGCTGTGGGCGGATCCTCTTAGGGCGTGGCCGTGGTCCTGAGCAGAAGGAGCTTAATACCGAGGCCACTTGGTAAGCCTGTTGCGTCTGGGTGATTGTCGGCTTGGGGGCCGGGTGATTTGGTTGGGTTTGGCTGGGGCAGGATTAGGTCCCTTGGCTCACTAGAGACGGCGGCAGCGGTGTCTGTCAGTGCCAAGCGACAGAAGAAGCTGCATGCAGATCCGGGTGCATGATGAGGTGATGTGGATGGAGTTGCAGCCCGATCCTGTGGGTTGAATTAGATTATTTCCCGTAGCTTCGGTATCAATTGGGTCGTTTCACAGCTAGTCTCCTGTCCGTCGCCCTATCTGGCGTTTGACTTTTGCGGGCATGAACCCTATTGTCACTGACCTTGTGTCATTCGGCTCGGCAGACGACACCCAGCCCTTACCGAAGGCCGTCCTAGATGCCATCGTCGGCAGGCTAGAAATGAAAAAGGGTTGCAACCTATGGGCCACGGCATCTTCAACCTAAACTCACGCGCGTCGCACCGGGAGGGGGAGCCACACGCAAACGGGGAGCTCCACTGCTGTATTCGCCACCAGATGCACTCGCCGATTAACTAAGGCTCGGGCTCGTGGCTAACGAACCGGGCGGCCTCGCCAGCTCTTGTTCGTGGTGCCATGCTCGCATCTTCGAGCTGGGGCCGTCCTCTCCACCACGACGGGATCAAGGTGGGCATCCCAATTGGGCCAGATGTGAATTGATTGTCATCTCCACCCATGCTCTGCACTACACTCGGCGGGGATTGTAGTCAAGATCGCAGCCCACGTTCCGGTGGATGGAGTTGGCGCGGCCACCGGACGAGGAGCCGGTCGCGGTGAGAGCGAGCAAGGTCGGGAAGAAGAAGAAGAAGAAGAAGAAAAAAAAATTAAACAACACACAAAAAGGTCCTGGACAATACGGATTGGCCACTAGCGAATGCCCGGGGGGTTTCGGCAAGGCAGCGGCGCGAGTTGAGCTGAGCTGACTCTGCGAGTTGGTCGCTCAAACAGGGCCGTGGAACGGGAGGCTCGGCATTTCCCAGCGGTTGAAGGCTGCAAGCCGGACTTGGCAGATGCGACTAAATAATGCCAATGTCGTCATGCCTCTCCCGGGTCCCTTTCCCCGTCGGCTCCTGCCCATCTGTATGGCTCGATGGCGGGACCTCCTTGATGGTGGCACCTGGATCTTGGGGGCTAGCTGCAGTGATGAGGGGGTTGGCCGACGGAAGATGCCATGTTCCTTTTTTTACATTTGTACTTTATCATGACAGATGATGGGCCATGCAGATGGCTGCGGTCCGATATGGAGCCGGCCGTGCTAGCGAGAGAGCAACGAGGCCACACCCTTGCGCAATGGACTGATGCTGCATCGCGTGTGGAGTAGCGAGGGCTAATGGGATCTCTGCTGCGACGTCCTGCCTCCATGTCATAGGGTACCGAAGGGCGTACACGTACATACGTAGCACGTCGAAGCGCCCGGGGATTAGGTCTTACTATTATTCTTGATGTTAATATTGCTATTGCCCCAGCTGGGCCTTATCGTCATGGTCTTGAATCCAGGGGGGCACGTTGTGTTGAACCCTTGTTTTGTCCTCTGCCGGTTTTAGTCAATGGGCGCCAATTAAATACCGGGCCCTATATACTTGCTAGCCGATTTTTTCGTACCTGAATTTCGGTCATTCCTGACCCGGTTTGCCAGTGAACGCACGGGTGTGGAGGAGTGCCGTCCCGGCCAGGGACGCGAGGCAAGTAGTATATTGGCCATGACGATGCTGCTGCTTATTCTCCCAGAGGCCCAACCAACCAACCGACTGCATGTACGGCGACGAACCTCAACTCCGTCTCCGTCTCCGTTTCCGTGCCGGCCCCCCGAAATTGCCGGCCTTTGCCCTTTTTCATCGTCTTGCCAAGCCGCGCGAACGAACTGGGTAGCCACTTCATTCACGTTTCTCACCATTTGCTGTCCTGTCTTGGTTGTGCCTCGTTCACACCTCATTCACAACTCCACCTGCCGAACCCTGTCACTTTCCCACCGTCCCCCATGCCATGCCATGCCATCCCTACTCCGGACGTCGTCATACCCATGCCCAATATTCCCGTAGCGCCCTGTCTCGACGAGCTATCGTACTGTGATGACGGCTCCTGGTTCTTGGGGCCGCGCCGCACCCTTGACTCGAATCAACTGTCCACCCACGCACGCACACCACCAAAAAAGAATAGACGCGCCTGATGCTCCCTCGGTCCCCACCCCTCATATCTTGCCATGCACTTGCTCCTTGATCTTGATGCCTCTGCTCCGAGCTGCCTCGTGTCCTTGCCGCACATTTACATCTATTAATCGGTACCAGACGCTCCTCATTCGCTGTGTCATTCGTCCCCCCCCTTGTCAAGCCCATCTCTCTCATCTCCATCCCACATCTACCGCGCCTATCTCGAATCCTCGTGACCAAGTCCCCCTGGTCTTGTGCTCGCCAACCCAGCCAGGCACCTGAAAGCCACGGCGCAACCCAAATACAGCTCGGACGTCGAGTTGCACAAATCTGCGAGTTGCCTTCTGCCTCTTGTTCCCGCCCAATATCGGCCTGCTGCTCTGTTGATTCATCCTCCTTTATTTTAGTGACGGCAACGTTACGCCTTTTCTCCAGATATTGCTATCCACCCCTCCACACTTCCTCGCTTCTTGCCTGGCTCCAGTCAGCCATCATCAAGCAAGACACAGAAGTGCCAGCCGGATCTGCCCTATCACCACCACGCAAGCTCCCGTATCCGCTTACCCACCGTTTAAGGGCCCATAGAGGGGCTGGCCAAAATGTGCGGAGAGCTGATTTGCCCACCACAATAAAGACGCCGACACTAGGCCGCCAAGCAGCGAACTACACACTGCGTCACTCTGGTTCATTCATTCCTCATATTCACTCTACGTCGACATTCCCTCCGTCCTTTCATACAGTTTCCCCCCTCTTCCTTTTTTTTTTTTTCAACCTCTTGTCAGTATACGCCCTCGCCTCCACAGCCAAGCTTGGGCATAAACCTACACAATTCTCTTGGTAACTCGTGCGTCTGAGGTGGGCGTGCTACGTACTCCAACTACGCTGTACTTAGGTTCTCCAACCGTTCAAATTCCGTTGTCGGTTGGGTTGGGGGCGCCATTTTCCGGCTGAAAGAAGGCTGCATCTGAAGCTGCGTTCCCGAGCCGAGCTTATTCGCGTTTGTGTGCATTGTAGCGCATATTACATTTAAATCTCACTGCCGGGCTAGACGGCAGTTGAATGGGGCGTGCAGGACGCCAGCAGGGACCGTGAGACGTCATGGAGATCCAATTCTCCATTCCGATTAACGCGAACCGGAGGACCAATATTGGTGGTGATGGCGGGAACAACACCAAGTAAGTTGAGATCTCATATTCCTGTTCCGTTCTGCACAGTACAATATTATGGGACGCAAACTAACCGGGAGCTTTTCCATCACCCACAGCCCTCCAGCATCGTCAGCGCGGTCCGCCGGTGCTGCTGCTGCCAGAGGCGGCACCCATCGCTTTGCTCTTGAGACAAGAACAAGACATACTCGACGCAGTTCTACACGAGCGCGCACGGGCTGTAGCACATGTAAGTTGCGTGGTGTTCATGTGTAAGCCATCTGTGTTGCTAACTAAATCTGCAGGCAAGTAAGTGACGATCAACGAACGGCCGTTGCCGATACCATTTGTCGGTTTGGTGGCTTGCTGCCGACCAACAAGAACCCAACACTAAACACCGCGGATCGCCGCTAACACCCTGATCCCGTAGGAAACGACATGTCAAATGCGATGAAACCAAGCCGTCGTGCCTCAACTGCATGAAATGGCGAGGCTACTGTGATGGCTACGCCGATCCCACCCCCTCCCGCTCCGAGACGCCATCCAAGCCGCCCACAGCAAACAAGGCCAATTCAAGCGCCAAACTCATCCACACCAAGAAGGCCCCCCTTCTCATCGAAGAGCCTGCCGTCAACACCATCTGCTTCGCCAATGCCGAACAGCGAACCTACTTTGAAGCGTGGTCAACGCTGTCTATGAGCTTCCTCAGCGGTGGGCTGGGCAACTCGCGGCTATGGACTTCAACCATGCCCCAGGTCACTCTGCAGGAGCCGACGCTGAGGTATGGAGCCATGGCTGTCGGCGCCCTGCGCATGGCCTGCGAGGTTGATTCTGAGGCCAGCTCGCCGGGAACTGATCCTACGAACGATAACAAGCACTACCTCAACGCCATAGTATACTATTGCGAGGCGCTCCGGATGCAATCGAAGGCGAAACCCAACAAGGACGGTCTGCGGACAGCCATGCTATCGTCACTACTATTCATCTGTTTCGAAGCTCAGCGAGGCAACCTGCCCGCCGCGCTCAAGCATGTAACCCATGGCTTCAGTATGCTTAATGAGCTTGCTGCTTGCACTGAAAAGGCTCCCGCTCTGGTCAGCATGGCCCCCGCGCCGCCCTCACTAGTGCAGGAGATTCTGGATTGCTATCGGCCTCTGGAGTTGCAGTCTCGTTCCTTTATGGGCTCTTACAAGAAATTCTTCTTCCCCCCAAAGCCGCAGCCGCCGCCATCGTCACACGGCCCTCCACAAGCCCCTGCTTCGAGCCCTACTGGTCACCCAGCGTCGAGCCCCCAGAGTCAGCCGGGATCACCATGGAGGGGAGCACAGCCGCCCAACCAACAGGCACCTGGAGCCAGTCTTCCCAGTCCGCAAAGCCAAGGTAGTCCTCAGAGCCAACACGAGCAGACGCCTCCAAGACCGCCTCGAGGGCCCCCGCAACGGCCGCCGGGCATCGCACCCTTTACCAAACACTCTCCGTATTTCCGACCCAAAATCACAACCATCACCAAGCTCGAGGAGATGCCTCCAGCCTTCAGCTCCTTGTCCGAGGCACATGGATACTGGACCTTGTTGCAAAGACAGATGGTCCAGTATATCCCCGTGCTGACAATGACAACTGCGCAACTTGGCCTGAATAAGATTACTGATTTCATTGAACTGGACATGAAACTTTCTAGCGTTAGACATGTCCCTGCTATCAAGAAGTTTGTTGGCGAATCGCGATTTTGGCTCCAAAGATGGTCTCAAGCATTTGACCCTCTGCTACAGATGTGCACAAATAACCGTCATAAGCACATGGATCCTTATCTGCAAGCCATAAACTTTCGAATCGAATACCTGATTCTCTACATTTACACCTCCTTGCCTCGATTTTCTCCTATCGAGGTAGCTGAGGCACTCACCCCTTGCTACCGCGAGATCAACATCATTGCTGAAACTCTCATTTCGAACCGGCCAAGCTGTGGGTTTGCGATGGATTCTGGGTGGACTTGGCCCGTTTTTGTAGCCTCATTTGGATCCCGCGACCCTGTAGTCAGGGACGATGCGATCAGAATCCTCGAGCAGTACCCCATTCGAAACGCCCTCCGAGATAGCCGAGTGTTCAAGGCAATTTCTCTCAAGAACCGAGAAGTTGAGATGATGACGAAAAGGGAGGAGAGCAACGAGAAAAATCAATGGTTGCTGCTGCGGAGACGAGAGCTCGTGTTTGAGGACTTGGGATCGAACATCATCTTCCGCTCCGCGCAGAAGAACTGGGCCACAGGACAGTGGGAGCTGGTGGAAGAGATGGCAGCTTTCGTGGTGGGGCCTGATGGGCAGCTCGATTGGCACCGGCAGCCAATTTCAGAATCTGCTTCGATCTTGTCGGGAGTGTGCTAAGGTGAACTGGGGTATTTGGGACGACAATAAAAATGCATACTAGGATATGATGTTAGTTTGGAGCCGGGCTTTGTGGTGTGCTCGACTGTTCTTATATTTGGCTATTGTGCTTCGGATTGAAGAGCAAAGAAAAGGCGTTTTACTGGGAATAGGGGCGAGTAGCGCGATGAGCTCAAGATACCAGGGTTAAAAGACTCGAGGTGGTTAGAAAACAGGGGTAAGAACGGTATATAAATCACGATTGATATAAATCGAGAAAAGTGTGTACAAATTCCCACCGGGATCAACGATGCAGTGTCTGCCTATCATTCTACCATGGCTTGGTTCAGTTCCACCAGTCTCACCTGTTTCACTCAGATCGGCCTCGGGACTTTTTGGAAATGTGTTGCTATCGGGTCCTGTAGCTGACGAGAACCGCTCGGCAGCAATGGAAGAAACTGGAATGTCGTTGATGTCGTACTGATGTGGCTTCCCGGGCTTGACTGCAGGGCGTCCGGGTTTGGATATGCGGCAACAAACATGGTGGGCTGCTTTTTGTGCCCGTGTCACACGAGCGGCGGCACCGTTATCTGGTATAAAAACGAGTTCAATGGTGCCTATCCTGTGATGTGCTCGTAGACACTTGCTGGTTAGAAAAAATGAGATGAAAGATGAAGTTAGGTTCTAAGCTGATGGCTCAAACTGTATAGCGAAAGGATGGGCGGCTATAGAAAGGACAAATGCGGATAACATAGTAGGGGTGGAGCATCGGGATCTATGAGGGCACGGGCAAACAAGGGAGCCTAACGCTGCAAGTTGCCGTCCGACTTCGCCTTGAAGAGTTTGCTTTGTCAAGGCCCGATGACGATTATAAATAGGAAGGCTCTTTCCCGCCTCCGCCGTTCCTAACTATCTTCAATGTCTGCTCTATCTCTTTCCAAATCATCAACTATGGCTTGCCAATCCGCCTGAATCGATTGTTTCAATATCGGTGGGATGAGAATTGCGTGGCAAGTAACGGCTTCCCAATCGGTTTCATCCATCAAGGCAACCAGCCAGGAACGAGGAACTTGGATTACTTCGGCGCCGCTCCCGAGGGAACCGCCAAGTTCCTGTCTTTGCTGACCACGTTCTACCAAGGTATAAATTACTTTTCAGGTTGCTAGGCAGCTCTGCTAGTAGCCTGCTGACACCTGTCTCGCAGCTGTCAAGAGCCACGAGGTGAGGTTAACTTTTTCGGTCCCAAGGCACGCACCCGCCTTCATTTTCCCAATTATTTCATCTTCACCACATTGGAAATTCCAACGCGGGAAGTATGTTCTTGTCTTCTCTTCCCTAGACATTGTCTTGTCTTCTTTTCTCTCCTACACCATACTCGAGCATACACAGCAAGGTATGACAGTCACGTCCTGCCCTTGCACTGCTTCTCTCCGTGTGTTCCTCCCTTGAGGCCTCTCGTTTTTGTGATTCAATGCCTTCGCGCAGTGGCCTATGCCCCTTGAATATAGCCCCCATTGCACATGATCCCCTTTGTCTCTCGTTTTTCGTTCACCAACATCAGTGACCTTTATTTCATCCTATTTGGACGATGATGGGACTGACTTTTTCTAGCTAAGGAGCTTCCGCAAGTTCCTGGCATCACTTGAGATGGCAGCATCTAAGGTATTTCGGAATCTCGTTGCTCAGACATTTTCCTTTGTCATTTGCTTAATTCTAATTGCGTTGGGTTCTTAGATGCATGACCCCATTCGATATCACGTTCTTAAAGAGCAGCTTCGGCATGACCCAGAGCTAGGCTCTTCCGAGTTGGAGCCCTGGCAGATGATGCCTGAAATTCCGACAGCAAACGAGCTGATGGTGATGGACCCAGCTCCCCTTCCCCAACTCTCTTGGGAAGAAAGCTCTTCGAAGAAGCAGTACCTGGAATTCCAGTACTCGCTAAATCGTTATGAGGGCACTGAGCTGCTGCGCCGAGCCGTGAACCGGGTTCGGTCCGATCCAAAAATGATGGAAGACAACGAATGCTGTATCTATTCTCAAGTTTGTCACTTATTATTCTTGCAAGCTTTCCCACATCTAGCTAACTCGTTCTAGGTTCACGTTCAAGGATACACGTTCGCAAAAAGCGGCGCTGCGTGCAAAATTTCCTTCTCAACTGAGAGATCGCCCTCTAGAGTGATCTGGAGTCAGTCGGAACGCCTCAAAGCGGGATCTCTGGTTGCTCTGTCACCTTCCGATGACGGTTTCAGTTCTCGATGCTTTGTAGCCGTAGTTGCTGCAAGGTACTTGTGCGGTGGTGTTGAGCCAGATTCCGAAAAAGGCGAAGACCAAAACACTCCTCCGAGGATTGATATTTTTTGGGCAAACCCTGGAGACGCCACTCTTGATCCCTCAACAGAGTTGATCATGGTTGAGGCCAAAGGCGGCTTTTTTGAGTCAGTCAGACACACGATGGTTGGTCTGCAGCATTCGGCGTTCTACGAGTGAGTCGCCATAACATCCCTCGTTCTTTGTGCAAGCCACTAACTTAGGTTTCTACGTCAGATCGAAGTTCGATAAGTACATAATCGATGGCTGCCATCAATCTAACGTGGCCGAATACGCTAGACGCTTGCCAATTAGAAGACCCAACGACGCGTCCATGTTCGACCACTCCCAACTGGAGGCATTCAATAGAATGACTTCGACTGAGCTCGCCATAGTCCAAGGGCCTCCCGGTACTGGAAAAACGTTCACC
This sequence comes from Calonectria naviculata, assembly GCA_003031705.1. Classification (NCBI taxonomy): domain Eukaryota; kingdom Fungi; phylum Ascomycota; class Sordariomycetes; order Hypocreales; family Nectriaceae; genus Calonectria; species Calonectria naviculata. The sequence continues at coordinate 22,360 of NAGG01000677.1, forward strand.
TCTATCATGGCGGTGAGAAGCTACATACAAACCCTGATGGGTGGCAAAAAGACGAATGAGCCACCCATCATTGTAGCGGCCCAGACCAATCATGCCCTTGATCAACTTCTTGAAAAGTGCATCCTTGCTAATGCAAATGTCGTCCGCTTTGGTGGTCGCTCAAAACTCGCCATGATTAATGAACGCAGCTTATTCAACCTTTCAAAGGGATCGAAGCTCAAAAAGAGCACGACGAGAGGGGAGGCCGCTCGTAAAGCAGTACTCACAAAGCTCGTTGATGCTCTTTCAATGGGCTTCCCCACAGGTTTCATCTCAGCAAATCATCTTCTTCAAGAAGGCCTGATTACCAAACAACAGTTTGACTCCCTCAACAATGATGCGTGGGAGACTGCCGAGTCGGCGTACAACAGCGATGATGACGAGGGAGAAGACATGATGGCCAAATGGCTCGCGGACAATATTGAACAAGACAGAACCTACGTCTACCACCCTCCACAAGGGCAGAAAGAACCAGAGGATTGTGTTCTTGGCCAAGAGAAGTCCTCGGAAGACGACGACGCAGAAGTTCTCAAGGGTGAATTCATATCCACCGAGTTTTATTGGACTGGCTCAATCCCGAAGACGATGTCTCAAGCTTCCTGGTACCAGAAGGCTCACAAATACTTGTCTCGATACTCGGATCTGTATAGGATCAAGCCTCCTCAACGGGGTATGGTCTATCGTTATCTTAGACATCGACTAATTGAAGCAATATCAAATCGGGTTCCCGAATTTCTCCAGCAATACGAAGCTGCTTGTCGCGACATCAAATCCAATCGCTGGAATCGAGAATTGAAGATTCTCCAAAGTGAGGGTGTGGAAGTGGTTGGCTGTACTACCACAGGCCTAAACAAGTACCGAGGCCTAATAACAGCTCTACAGCCTCGCATTCTAATGATTGAGGAAGCTGCAGAAACCCAAGAAGCCAACATCACGTCGGCACTCTACCCATCCCTCGAGCAGCTTGTCCTTGTCGGTGACCATCAGCAACTCGTTCCCAGCGTCAGTGTTCGCGAGCTGGAAACATATCCATACCATCTCAATAGGTCGCTATTTGAGCGACTGGTTGAAGCTGACTTGCCATATTCCATGCTCAAGGTCCAGCGCCGAATGATACCTCTCATTCGATCCGTTGTTCACACATTTTATCCCCTGCTGGAAGATCACGATACTGTCAAAGACCACTACATTCGACCACCAGTCCCCGGTATGGGGGGTCAGAACCTCTGGTGGTTTCAGCATCAATGGGGCGAGAGTCGAAATGCTAGCCTTTCGTGTTACAACGAAAATGAGGCGGCCATGATTGTTGGTTTTGTCAGATACCTGGTTCTGAATGGGGTCAAACCATCGCAAATCACAGTTCTAACTTATTACAAGGGACAAGTTAGTGTGATCCTCAGCAAGATCAAACGAGACTCCATGCTGGAGAAATACCCATTTCAAGACTGGTCTGTCAGAACTGTTGATGGGTTCCAGGGAGAAGAGAATGATGTAATCATCTTGTCCCTCGTTCGAAGTCCCTCAAGCCCTGAGGAACCCTCCAATGCTGGGTTTGTCAAGAACGAAAACCGAGCTGTTGTAGCCACGAGCCGTGCCCGTTGTGGCATGTATCTCTTTGGCAACAGCAACAACATTCTGAACGGTGGCTACGAAAGCGCCCAGACCTGGCAAAAAGTCTATAATGTCTTTGTTGAGGAGAAATGCATTGGGTATAAACTGCCTGTGGTGTGCAAAAACCACGGCAGAGTCACCAATGTCTGTAGACCGGACGACTGGGACAGGATTCTCTGGGGCGGATATGAGCAGCCTTGTGATGAAACATGCCCAAAAGGTCATCCTTGCAAATCCCGGTGTCATCCTGTCGATCAGTCGAAATTCAAGTGCACAATCCCTTGCGAGGCAGTTTTGCCATGCGGGCACAAGTGCAGTTTCAAATGCGGAGACACCTGCCGGTGCGTCCAAGGCTGCGACCAACCTGCTTTTACTAAAGCAAGTCTTCCTTTGGAGATCAGAACAGGGTCTCAGGGTTCAGCTACAAACCGACGAGGACAATCCAAATCTCAGTCGTTCAACCCGAGCGAGTCGTTTCGAGGTGGTTCACGAGGCAGAGGCACCTCCCGTGGTGGGATTGGTAGGGGCGGTCGCGGCAAAGGTGCAGGTCGCCCCAATCGACTTGCAAAGCCAGCCGGCAATCAACAGGGATTTTCTCATGGTTCATTCAATGGAAGCCTTCGAACAAGCCCGGAGGGTTCCGTTTCTCAAGATAGCCTATCAGCCCGTCAACACGAACGAGAGCCGACGAGCGAGGAGTTGATGGAGCTGGGCTATAATGCAGAGATTTGGCAGGCGGAGGAGTCCATATCAAGAGACAGCTCGAGAACTGCTATACCTCACTGTACGACTCAGACATTGATTTCTCTGGAACCTGTCATCGACACTGCATCGCACTCTTCGGAATCTTTGTCTGAGAGATGGAGCCCCCAGAAGGTTCGTGAAGGGGATAGAGCATGGCAATTAGAGAGGAGAAGGCAACGCAGCCCAACGCTACAGTCGACAATGATTCGAGAAACTTTCCGATCGACGCTACCGACAGAGACAAACGTCCGCCAGCAGCCAGTGATTGTGGAGCACACATTTCCTGTCCCGCAATCGCAGGAAATGTCATGGGACGACAGCGAAGCAAGTGGCGACCAGCGAAGCCGGAGACAGAGAGCCCAAGATGCAGCAAGTGGTTTTCTACCTATTTATGGCTCCTTGGAGGTTCCAAGGGCAGTATCAGAGACCCAAAGCGATGAAGGGATGGCGGATACAGGCACCAACGATGAAGTAAGTTATGGTGATCTTCTTAGCTTTGAGTAAGAGGGGTCCGAGTTCCAAAAGGAGCATTCATGAAGATAGGTTTCTCAACATAGTAGCTGGAGTGAGATGGATGGGTGGAAACAATAGTATTGCGGGAGGCAGTAATGTAAAAGGGAGAGGCCATCCATAGGTGGGGGATAGTGACGAAGCCAGCCCAGTAATGGGTCGTACGAGTGTCACTATCGCAGACGCTTAAAGGATTTCAATGAATTTTTTTTTGTTCATTTCCAATCAAGGGCAGGTGACTTGTGTCTGGCGCAGTGTTGCATTATCCAAGCATGTTGAAGAAATTTGGGTGGTACAGCATATGTAAGTCAAAAGGCAAATGATGTATTGCGGCGCATTTGCAGTGTTGATGCGAAGGTGAAGTGGTGGGGAATTTCCGAAGTCAATCCGCAGCGCGTGGGTTGGCCGGAGACACTTTACTTTGGATTCGAGACACGCGACGAGCACCTTTGTGGCTTTCAGGCAAGATTTAGAGCACGGAAAGTTCAAACGCCTCAATCCCCGATACCCTTTGCTATCCTTTCGCCTACAAGAGGCGCCGCAATCCTGCCTCGCCCGTGTCTGCGCCTGTGCTTTGTCGACGGCTCGCAGTGAAGCACACCTCCACCGACCCCCCTCGCTACTTGAAGCTCCCACGCAGACGCACCGCGCGCAACGGGCAACACGACGCTTGCTACCCCTCCCGTCGCCGCCAAAGCATGGCAAACTGATTACAGCTTTCATAACACCTTGCTATCGAAAATATAACCAATTCCATCCGCGTTTGGGCAAGGCTGGCCATTTGCGACAACCATGGATGACGATCGGCTGTCAGCGAGCTCCGGCGAGTCGGACCATGAGAACGGCAACGAGCACGAGAACGATGCCGACGAGATCATGGAGGACGCTGAAGACGTCGGCGGCGACAATGATGCTGACGGTGACGATGACGACGAGAATAACGACGAAGAGGAGGACGACGCCGATGCCGACGCTGATGGAGAAGCCGACGACGGCAACGAAGACGGCGAGGGCGAGGGCGAGAGCCAGCCTGCCGCCCCAGAAGTGAACGGCGAGCAGAAGATCAAGATGGAGGTAGATGCGGACACGGGGCCCAATGGCCAGGTCAATGGTGAGGTCAAAGACGACGCGTCCAGAAGAATCAAGTCGGCCACGCCCACTCCCCTCGCAACACGCCCCCGGTGGCCGCAGCCCAGCCCAGAGGTGCTGAATGCGCGTCTTTACGACATCGTCCCGACCATGGCGGCACCGCAGTCGACGAGCATCAACGCCATGGCCATCACGCCTGACCTACGGTACTGGCTTACCGGAGGCTCAGATGGCTACATCCGCAAGTACGACGGCCCCAACACCATCAACGGCAAGTCTGCCTTGACAGTGGCGCAGAAACACCCATTTGTGGACAGCGTCACAAAGGCCGGCATCTTGATGTCGTACTGGGAGAACGAAGAGCCAGCTCCCCCCGGCCGCGGTGATCAAGACCACATCCTGTCACCCGTCTACTCCTTAGCGGTACACTCTGGAGCACTGTGGCTCCTCTCGGGACTCGAGTCCGGAGCCATCAACCTACAGAGCGTGCGGCATGACGAGGGCAAGCGCATCACGTACCTGCAGCAACACACTAATGCCGTGAGCGTGCTGACGCTAGCGCAAGACGAGAAGAGCGTGTTGAGCGGAAGTTGGGACAAGAACATCTTTGACTGGGATCTGAACACCGGAAGCGTCATTCGAAGTTTTGATGGCAGCGGAGGTCAGATTTCGGCTATTGAGCTTCGCCCGGCAAACGGCGCTCCTGTTCCAGAAGAGGCCGACGAGCCTCTACCGTCGACAACCATTGCGACGAATAACGGAGCGCCGCCGGTGAATGGGACGCTCGGTAATGGCATCAGCGAGCCCACCGCGGGCGAGTTTACTCAGACCTCGACCGGTGATATCGATGCCCAGGCCTCGCCGGCGCACGAGAGCCTGTTTGGAGGTAGCGACGCGGGCAGTCTATTTGGCGAAACAGCGGGAGACCAGCCCTTTGGACACGACGAAGACGAGTACGGCGCAGGGGCCATGGGCATGATGCCCGGCCATGAGCACGACAGCGGGATGGATCACTCTGCAGACATGGCCATGGCGAGCCTCAAAGATCCGGAGACGGAGCCAGCGCCGGCCGTGCAAGCCCCCGAAGACTCTATGGAGCTGGATGCTCCGTCAACGCAGCTCCTGGGAGAGTCGGAGCCTGCTATTCCGGCGCATATTGAGCCCATCGACACCCAACCTACGCAATCGTCGCAAGCTCCTACCGATTCACAGCAAGACCAGCCGTCGCAAGATGCGGAGGGTGACGTTGCTGCTCTCAAGAGATCGCAATCGCCGTCAGCCGTCTTTGTGTCGGAGCCGCCACCACAGCAACATGACCCAACTCAGACGTCGTCTACAACGTTCCTCTCGTCGGCGATTGACGGCACTCTACGCATCTGGGACCGCCGGGTGCAGAAGCCCGTGGCACGCATCGACAACCGACCCGGCGTGCCGCCGTGGTGCATGGGGGCGTGCTGGAGTCCCGACGGCAACATGATCTACGCTGGTAGGAGGAACGGGGCTGTCGAGGAATTTGATATCCGCAAGGCAAAGCGCGGCTGGGCACCCGAGCGCGTCTTGAAGCTACCGGCCGGCAGCGGTGCGGTGAGCGCAGTCCGTCCCATGATCAACGGACGACATCTGGTTTGGTAGGTTTCCCTTTTGACTTTGTTTACATGCCCATCCATCTTGGGAGTTTGCGGCTAACATTCTACACTCAGCGCCTCATATGATATTCTCCGACTCTACGACCTCCGTGAAACCCGCGCCTTCAAACACTCGACTGTGCCGTTCCTGATTATCCCAGGACCTCCCAGAGCGGGTGTCATCTCAAGCCTGTACATTGACCCCACCAGCCGTTTCATGCTCAGCGCGGCCGGCACACGAGGCTGGGAGGGGACGAGCACCGAGGTGCTCATCGGCTACGAGATTAATGTGTCGAATGGGTGAAAGACTGGAAAGTAATCAGAGGCAAAAGCGTACGCATGTATCACCACACATGAATTTAGGTCATCATTGAAACACGGCTAGCTTTTTTTTTTTTTTTTCCCTTGGTATAGAAGTGGCCGAGGTGTTGGGCGTCTAGACGAGAAAAAAGAACCCATTTGACACAATCATTGACAAGGAAGCGAATCAGAGAGAGGAGAGGGATGCGGCGAAGAGATGGGAGTGTCTGGGCAGTTGGTATATACATTCACATACATGTACATGTGCCAACGGGGCTGTTTCTTTAGTTGCCCGAGCAAAGGGCGAGGGAGGCGTTCTTCTTGTTTGGTGAGTGGATGGAGAATGATGGCCGGTGTACGATATATATAATAATTATCCAGTCTCTTCCGCATAAGATGATTCTCGAAAGTGTTTATGGTGTAAGTCATATTCATGATTTATATTCTATCAACGTCTAAGTTGGAACAGAGGAAATAACCACCATGCCCAGAGGTATACTTTTTTCTTTCGTTCAAAGACAAAGGAAATTTGAGCGACTGACCAGTCTAGTCTGTGTGAGGAGCAACAGCTCTCTTTGTTGTTTTTGTTGTTCTACTACTTCATTTCATACCCCCCCCTCTAACTACCCCTGCTCTTGCGTTTGCTCTCGCTCTTTTTTTTGTCCAGCAAGATCCTCTCCAGCAGATCCCTTCTGCGCTTCTGAGCCACAATCTTGGGCCCGATGGAGCTGATGCTGTCGTCGGGCATTACTGAACAAATCTCGATGCCATCCTCATCAAACTTCTTAGCCTGAAGCCCGAGCTGGCTGGGAGTGAACCACTGTGTCAAGACCGAGCCCTGCTCGTCAGGGTCGGCGTGTGCGCCTGCGCGCGGCAAACCCTCGTCTCTCCGCTCGAGGCTGGCCGACAACGGCTCCCTCGCGTCCCAGGTTTGCTCCCGGAGTCCGGTCCGGTCCGCCGGCGCCGAGTCCTGAGGCGGGACGGGGCCGCGCCCGTCGCTTGCCGAATGGGACCGGCGGCGGCGGCGTCGGCGGCGGCTACCGCGGCGCTTGCGATGGCGCTGGCGGTGCATCACAACCTCGCCCTCGAGGCGCTGGCCCGGCTCGCGTGGGATCCCGCCGTACATGGGATCCCACTCGGGCGCATATGAGACCTGGCTCCGCGTCTGCTCGTTGGCGGCGCCGCGGTCACGCCCCGACGGCGATGGCGACGGCGGCGGCAGCTCGTCGCATGGCGTTGTGTTTCGCCGCCGCTGCCTCAGGGAGTGCGTGCCAGGTTGAGTGGTGTCCTTGCGCCCGCGACGGTGGCGGTGGTGGGAGGAGGAGCCAAAGGTCAGGCGCGCCATGAGCTTGGACAGCAGCGACTCACGGGGCGCCGCCGCCGCCGCCGCCGCTGTTTCCCTGGTGTTCCCTGCGTTGATCAGCGGGAACGTCTTGAAGTGCGGCGACTGGCCCAGCGGGATCGGCAGCTGTGGTTTCAAGCCTGCCTCACAGTCATCCTGTGGCTGTTTCGCAGCCGTGTCAGTCGACACCGGTGCGGACTCGCAGTACGGAGCGCGATGGTTGCTGCCTCGACGAGGCGTCCCCGGGTCTGGATCGGTGTCATCCTCCCCGTCGCAGGCCTCGATTCCGTGACCGTTTCCAGACGGTCGTTGCTGATGCTCAAACATGGGCTGCGGCAGAGTCACCCGTCGGTCTTCGGGAATTGGCTGGTACTGCTCTTGGCCATCGCCGTAGCCGCCATCCCCATAGGGCTTTTCGGAATGGGACTTGTCTCTATGAGCCTTGTCCCTGTGGGTTTTGTCCCTCCTGCTGCCGCCTGATGAGTAACTGCTCCTGCTGGATTTGGTGCTCTTGCTCGAAGTGCTCTTACTAGAAGTACTCTTGCTGGAAGTACTCTTGCTGGAAGTACTCTTACTGGAGCTACTTCTATTGCTGTCGGAACCACTGCTCCTTCGAGTGCTTCCTGAACTTCTGTGGCCGCTGCTGCTGCCCCTATCGCTCCTGCTGTGCTTGCGGCTGGTGACCTTGGAAGCAACGGCTGTTCTATATTCCCTTGGAGCCGTCGCAATAGCGACTGCATCCAAGAAGCCCATTGTAGAAAGCGGGCCATTCCTGTAACTTCTTAAAGACATTATGTATGTGATAATTATACTAATTATCCAATTGGCTTTTTGTATCCCTTCAAATCTTTCTGTTATTGTGTAAATATCTACACAAGTAAAAGATACTAGAAGTTATTAGGGAAGGGAAGGAGGCAAGCAGGCCAATATAAAGTCTATGCCGGTGAAAAAGAGCATAAAGAACAAGCACACTGCTTCTTTCAGGAAACTATCTGGACATTTGAACAACTGAACAGCAAAACCATGGTATCCATCTTGAGCATGGATCAGCAAATAGATAGGAAGCTCGAAACAGGTCGTCGATAAACTAGCTAGAGTTATGTGAACATGCAAAACTAAACAAACTTGTTTCGTTTGTTTCCCAAACTTGGCTCCTGTTCCAACTCGAATAACAGGTGTTTTTTATAACACATGCATTAGAGACCCTGAAACGGTCTTAACAGCACATGACTCAGCACAGAAACCCAAATGCAGATACCAGAGGCCTAAAGGGAGAATGAAAAGCAGCAGAAACTTGACATATTGTTTATGTACATAGTATGTTGGCTTCAAAGCCAACCTGGTGCAAAGTGCCCGAGCTGAAAGCGCCCCTTCTAATGCACCCAATGAGAGTCACGCCTACAGGACCAAGGACCGAGACATTCAAAGACTAACCAAGCCCTTCCAACATTGATTGGCATGGACAGCTCATCCCCAATGCATGTCTCCCTTGCATACCACCAAAAGAAACCACTGCTTCGATATCAAAAAAAAAAAATTCAACCACCTGCACCTGCACACAAATTGGGCACGATTGAAATGATCCTATTCACGTCGTTTTGAATTCCATTCCTATTCCATATATCCTACTCTTACACATGGGAATTCACACCCTTTGACACCAGAGAGCGCCGGAGCGCCCAGTACATGCGTCAAACGTCAAGAAAGGCCCAGTCGTCATAATAGACACGCTCTTCCACCTGTCGCTTAGATTTCCTCCTCTGTTCCCTCCCAAAGCTCATCCAGCCATCCGTTCAAATCGACATTCCAAAAGCAAAAGAGACTAAGGAAAAGATACTGTGTGGTACACGACAGAATACCTCCAACTCCGGTTTTTTGACCAGGACATAAGAAGCCCCCCAACAAGATCCCAATTCCCGCACCTGCCATGAACAAAGAAAAAAGGGGCCAACACTAAAGACAGACGCCCTCGCCTGACATCTCGAGGAGGGGTATTATCATTATCTAATAAGGAAATGAGGAAAAACAAGGAAATGTGTGCTTGCACAGACGAAGTCGAGTCAGTCGAGTCGGTGATTCGTGTTCGAGTCGATGCGACTGGAGACCGCCGTTAAACAGCGGATCCTCCTGCGGTGTGTGATGAGGGATGCAACAAGTAAAAGAAACTCCAACTGTCTCGGCAACGTCCACAACGAGTGAAACAAACATTCGCTCGGCCGTGGCGAGCTACGATCATGAGGCGACCCTGGGGTCGTTAAAGTATTGCATCATGCCCCAGTCCGCTGAAGGAGCGCCTGTGGGCTGCTGATGCTGTGGTGTAGGTGTGGCTTGCTCCCCAATAACGGCACCGAGGCTCTCCCAGTCATCGAAAACGACGGGCGCGGGAGAGTACTCAAAATCCATCATGCCTTCACCAGCCTCCGGGGCTTGTGACGGTGGCGCGGGAAGCTCGCGCTTGTCATGCGGCGACGGCATCAACGGTGATGTCGAAGGCCCCAGTGGTGAATGCGAGGCCGAGTCGGGCGAAGGTCGCGGTGCCGTGGGGAACGGCTGTGAGGGGACGAGCATGGTGTTGCGGAAAGGCGTCGAGAAGGGGTTCTGCTGCGACGGGTCCGGTGAGGGCATCATCTGCGGGTGAGGAGCCTGGGTTGGCAGAGTCATGAAGGACATGCGAGGATCGAATCCCTGGGGGGTCAGGTTCGCGTGCGAGTACTGGGGAGAGGGAATGGGGGCCGAGGTGAGAACAATGTCAGCCAAATCGTATGCCACACTAACGATCCACTGAGCCTCGCCCTCATCGCCAGAAAAGAACTCGAGCAGATCCTGGAGCTGGCCAGGGCTCTCGTTCTCGAGGAAACCCTGAGCACGACCAGTCTTGCTAGGGTGCCAGCTGAACTGAGGTCGCCGGCCGTTGTACTCAGGCTGCTTGCTGACGACCAGCGCGTCCCAGGCCTCGTGGATCAAAGGTTGGTGCAGAAGGCCGTAAACGACGCGAGAGTGCATCCAGTCACCCTTGGTCATGCCGGACTCGAAATGACGAGCAACGTGCTCAACGTGACGCTCGCGCGCGGGGTGAAGAGCCGAGCAGAATCCACAAGCCCAGTACTTGCGCTTGCGGAGGAACTTGACCACCTTCTCGGCATGCGGGCATGTCTTGCAACCGTGGCACTGTTTATGATGCTGGTTGAAGGAGTTGGAGCCCCAGAAGCTGCGGTTACAACCAGGCTCGGGGCAGGGGTACTTGCGCCAACGCTCATGGAACTCATCTTCGTGGCGCTTCCAGTCGTACTTGCGCTTGAAGCTAGTCTCACACGACGTGCACCAGTAGATGTTGGTCTTGCCGGTGGTGCCGACGGGAGGGCCAAGCCCGCTGACGGCAGGAGTCGGAGGGAGGGGCAGAGGCGCTTGAGTTCGGCAAGTAGAATTCGACTGCCACGACATGGAAGACTGTGCCGAGTTCGTGGACCAGATTGAGGCGTGACCGGAAGATCCGGAGGACGTCGAAGAAACGGAGATTCGGGGTCGGTGGCTGAAGGGAGCCGCTGGAGGCATAAAGATAGCTACACAGAAACGAGTCAGATCATGTCAGCTAATAAGGCTCGGCACGACATTGCACGAGGCGCGATAAACAGCAAAACAGAGCACGCAAGGAAATCCAATACGAGCAGACATACATGAGACGTCCTCAGGGAGAGCTTCAACTTTGATATCAGCTGGCGGTGTCGTGGTCGTCGAGTTGCTGTTGCTGGCTGGCGATGAGACGTTGGTAACATTTGTAACATTGGTGACGGTGGGCATCGCAACGCCGGTAACAGGAGGAGGAGGCGGGCATCGGAGGGGCGGGGGAGGTGGCG
>NAGG01000678.1:0-39358 GCA_003031705.1 Calonectria naviculata
GAGCTCTTGATGTGTCTATTGAGAGGGTCTATCTAGGTCTCTTATAGCTGCTGTTACAGCTAGCTAGCTGTTCCGGGCGGCCGAGGGCGGCCGGGCTAAGGTTGAAGCTATTCAAAGCTAGCTACCGTGCACAGATGGTCCGGGCAGCCGGTTTGGGCTAGGTCAGTAGTAGCTAGATAGTCTAACTAGGGCATTGTCCTTATTTTGTATGGTGTTGCGAGACCGGTTGCGGTCAGCGTTATCCGGCTCCTACCTATAAGAACAGACACAGCTGCTAGAGTCATCTGACCTCTGTGGTCAAGGCTGGTGCGGCCTCGAGAGGCCACAGGTTGGCTAGGCTATTGAGACCACCTTTGTGTGTGACAGGGTCTGTAACTGGCATAGTGACCAAGCCCATTTCCGAATACAGGAAAGATGCCAGGACGAGGGACCGCGATCATAGACTTGGAAGCAGTGGGGAGTCAGTATCTGGAAACTCCAATCTAGACACCGAGCAGGGACGGGGATTACTAGGAACTAAGCCCTTAACAATACCATCAAAGGAACTCGCTCAGCATAAAGGTCGTGATGACCTATCTTTAACACGCAAGATGGCCACTGAATCGCTGAAGAGCATCGGTGGATTTGCCCCAACAGCCATAAAGGGAATGATGGTTGACATTCCCCTTGCCATGACGGAAGGTATGAGAAATATTCCTGCCTGCTATGGTAGTCAAGTAAGAGATAATGGGCCTATAACGGACATTAAGAGTGGAACAGTCGTGGCCGGGAAGACATTTGTTTGGGGAATGGTTGATGGCCTGACTGACATGATATCGGAACCATATAAAGGGGCCCGAGACGACGGAATAATTGGAATGGGCAAAGGGTTTGGCAAGGGTGCTATCAACCTGGTGGCAAAGAGCGGTGCCGGTATGTTCGGTTTATTTGCATACCCAAGCGCAGGTATTGCCAAAAGCATCAAGGCCGCTCTGCACAGCGGAACCAAAAAGGCCATACGTAATGCTCGACTTGAAGAAGGAAATTGGATAATGAGAACGGGTGCGGATTCAAAATCTGATTATGAAAAGGTCTTCTCTGAGTTCACGAATTTTTAATGTGAGTGGCTACCGAGCAACTCGTTCAAAATTTTCACTCGAGTTTCAAATGCAGAGTCGCGTTTGACGTTGAAGAATCCAAACCGGGTGGATCGACAAGAAAACTGTTATATACTATCATGTTTCTTAAGAAAGTAAATTATTTTTGCTACCTGGTTCCAAAGCGGAACTTTCTACTCTTCTCCTTAATCAATAGAATCGAAAAGCTGGTGACTTTAGCGTCCTGCGTGTTGCATATGATCACATTTCTGCGTCGGCTATGATATAGGGTAGCGAGGGTGGGTCAGATGAGGGACAAGAATGACGTAGCAGACTGAACCCATAATTCCATAATCCCTGTTTGGAGTGAAGGGATGCTGACTCATCCTTGCCCAGAAGGACCAAAAGGCAAGATATTGACCTGACATTGTGTAGCCCAGAAGATCTATTGTATCTTAAACAACTAAGGTTGTCTCTGGAGGACCAAGATAGCTTGGTTCAATAGTCTTTCCAACTCCAAGAACAATCTTCTCCAAATACACCTCGGGCGAATTGACCTGCCATCTCAAGACATGTCTCCCAGGTTCCACATTGCCAAGCGACACTTGCCTCTTCCAGACATGATCAGCAACAGAACTGGTCCAGTCTGAAGGGGTATCTCCAGCCGTTTTGGGGTCCTCAAGTAGTCTTGTAAAATCAGTAGAATTAGACTGCGATTCCAGGGTGAGGGAGTATTCCATCGGTAGGTCTGGGTCAGTATCCAGAGCACCGTTGACGTAAATCATTGCATTTAGGGCCATACCGCCGGTGGTGAAGATATAAATGTCATATTCCACCCAGCTAGACTTGGCTGCCTCCTTGGAGAGACGGGCTTCAGAATATGGTCGCAAGCCAATAGAGCCGGAGTAAGATCGGCTACCTAAATGGTGCATTTGCTTGAATGTGATATTTCCCTGTGAAGCTCGTTGAAAATGGGGCGCTTCAATTGAGATCATGCGGTTTGTCTCCGGGAAACCAGTGAATCCGTCAGATACCTTTCTGTTTTGGATCAAAACGCTGACGAGATCGAAATACGGGGCAGGCTCCCACTCGATTCGAATGGCAACGCTTGCATTAAAGCCCTCTGGAACCTGCGACCAGTCGACCGAAACGTTGAGCCGCTGCTCAGGCTTATCCTTTGACAATGTCCCAGACTTGGATGAGATGTGAAGCCAGGGATACGGCGTGGAGATGTTCCAATTGAGCGGTTCGCGGTAGTCACCACGGTGAAAAAGGTCTACGGTGCGAAACTGTGCTCCGTAGGGGTCCATGGATGGCAAGGTGGGGGATAGTGATCCGTCCGTTGGCAGTGATGGATTTATGGAGGCACAAACCCTGCCCTGGCGCAGTGCTGAAAGTGAGTGTTCGGCTTGTATTCCGAGGTTGCCAAAAGCGTAGTCAAAGTTCTGCCTCAGTTGTACAAAGGACAAATTGGCGAGTACATCACTGGAAGGTGAGCGCCAATCATCAAGTCCCATGTCAAATTTTGGCGTGTCCATGACCCCCTTCCACTTGCCGTTGGCAATGCTATCATACTCAATTATTAGGTCAAAGTCAATGTCAAAAGCGTCCAGAACCTGCTGTGCTACCATGTTAGCAGAGTTGCGACGTTCGAAGCTGTATTGTCGATTTCTGCCTTGACCCATCACTACGGAATGGTAGTTGTATCCAGCCAAAGCAGGATAGGTCAGCAGGTGATAGAGGGCATCTTGCAGTTCATTTGGTAGCTTGCTGCGAATAGAACGAGCTTTGCTGGCTAGGTCCCTCCATGCAGTGAGAACTCTCTCAGCTTCATGGAAGTATGTGATGGAGTATGTTGTTGGCTCCGTCATCTCGTATTTGCGCATGCCGACCAAATGACTGTAGTCGAACAATGCCGATGCTATTTCATCTGCATATGCGCTTCCAAATTCTCTTGCGGAGAAGGCCTTCAAATAGGAGGGAATCTTGTCAAAGTCAAACTTTGATACGTCCCAAGCCATGTCCATGGCAAAGCTAAACGGAAGCTCCATTGGCTTGATGTCTCCAACATTGAAAACCCATATCTGCGAAGCTCCACGCTCGTATGCTTGGTACAGCTCCTTGTACACTTTGGGCTGTATTCAACTAGACATGAGCTCCTAAAGCAAAAATTGCCGGTTCCTGACTGACTCACCAGATTATTCGTGTTGTGCCACTTCCAACTTTTGGGACGACCCACGTATTCAAAATGATAGTACAGCTGTACTTTATTAGCAAAGTGCTGACTCTTTAAAGAGGCCAACCATTACTCCAATACCGCCTGATCTTTCCCTCTCAGTGGCGTTAGGAAGTCGTTGTACGTTGCCCCAGTTATCATCAGTGAACATCAAAGTCACATCATCGGGAGGAGCTACACCAGCCGCGTAGTATGTGGCCACCTCTTTGTAAATCGTCCACACCTCTAGAAGTGGTTAGAAAGTGACAGCTGATGGTAATGAAAAGTTTTCATACGGTTTGCTGCTGATTCGTTCCCGTAATACTGTGCCAATATGTCCCTTTCGGTTGCAAAGACATCTCTGATGACTGCTAGTGGGTCATCGGCTTCAATGGGCCCGTCGTCCACACCTCGCATTCCAAGGGTGAAATACGTCTCGTTTCGATCTGCACGCTGGACTCCTTCTCTCATATACTGAGTGACATTTTCCTTATTTTTGACCCAGTCCCATGTGCCTTTTGGGTCGCGCTTCCACTCATTCGTCGCTCTCTGCATCGGCTCATGGTGACTTGTCGAGACTACAATACCATAATCATCTGCAAGCTGCTGATTGCGCGGGTCATCCGTAAAGAATATTCTTCCTGGTGTCGGTACGTATGATCCCCACATGGCTGGCCACATAAAATTGGCCTTCAATCGCAGAAGAAGATCAAATACATGTTCATAGAATTCAGAATTTAGGGTGTAGTCGCTGGTGTTGCTTTTGCGTGCCCACCAGCCTGTGAGCGCAGGGGCCTCATCATTTATGAAAAGTCCTCGGTATTTGACAGATGGCTCTCCATGAATTGTAGAAATAGGAAGGGCATAAATCTTATCATGTTTTGTTGCAGGGACGTCCGCCCACCAGTGTAAGCTAGCATCGGACAAATCAGCATTGAAAATCTCGAAAGACAATGCAGAGAGACATACGGCGATTGCCCACTTTGTTCACAGACGGTATAAGCTCCGAACATGGCACCTCGTTTGTCACTTCCTGCGATTACGAGGCCTTTTCTAACGCCGGCAAGCGGGTTATCTATTATGACGGTTTTGAAGGTCTCCCATTTTCCTCGTACATCTGAAAGCTCGATCTTCCCAATATCCTCCAGGGTCCGAATCAAAGCAGAGCCCACAGTGCCAATGATGATGACAGAGCTTGTGGTGATATTGAGATAAGGAGCGCTGCTATTTGCATGGGACGTGTTCCATTTTACCAATGGTGGGAGTGATCCTGTAATTTGCTCGAAATCTTGAACCAAGCTTTTGGCCGCAATTTCCACTCCTACTGGGTCGGCTCCATCATATATAACTGCAGCATCTTGAATCTCGACTGATCCGGATTCTGGCTCGAAGGAAATGAAAGACTCATCCAGCAAGGACCAGACGTGGCCAGAAAGGAAAAAGAGTAAGAAATAAAAGACATGCATGCTTCACCGGATGTTGGATAGTATTCCATGACCCTAGGTGCGCATCGAAACTGGCGTGAGATATGCTATAAGGGAAAAGAGACGCATTGCACTACCCGAAAATGTTGGTAATGTTTAACTCGGCATTAACCTTGACCGAGCTCTTAAATATCCTGCCCTTTGTATCCCCGTCATTCGTGGATATTTTTGTAGTTCGGGCAAAGTACAGCGATCGTCCGGCTCATTACACCCTGGGCGGGTTTGAATCACACTATAACTGATATTGCGACCGTTCTAATTCACCCGAAAAATGCTTGACATTATCCCGGAATTCCGTGCGTGTAGTCACGGAAGGGAGCGACAGGGTTACGGGTGCTTGGCGTCATGGTGGGGTAGAAATGCCACCAGTGGAAATGGCGCAGCATGTCGCAATGATGTCGATCGAATTCATTCAGTGTCCTACGACCAGGTACGATACTTTTGGGACTAAACGCCCGCACACTCGTTGTAATGTTGGTGTACCTCTCTTTATTGACATGCAGGGCATTCATCGCGACAAACAAGACCGAGGACGATTCAAGAAAAGGATGATTCGCTAATATCGGAGTATATTGCCACCGGAGTCCTCTGGGTTCAAGGGCTACTAAAATGCTCAGAGAGACCCCATCATTGGCCTAACCTTTGCAGGAACAAACTTGTCTTAATCAATGGGACCAGCCTTCTGCCTCATAGATGGACCGTAGTAGTGCGCCAGCACCACAGGTATCGCGGCAAAGGCCACTATACCAGCTTGAGTTCCAAAGCTTGCATCTGCACCAACGAGCTCCAACCAAGGCTGCTGAAAATAGCTTACACTGAATCCACCAACGGTGCGGGCGAACTGGAGCCAACAACCAATCTCCGCGGGTACGGTCGGGTATGAGTCGAGACCGTAGGCTGTTACGGACACAGACATGATCATGATGCCAAAGGCAAATGTACCCAGTCCAAAGACAGATGCGACTACAGATAACGTGTTCTCAAGAGCTTGGCCGAGAAGAATGAGGGCGGGTACCATGAAGAAGATTGAAATGTAGACGGTCCAAAGGCGTACCTCGGGCTCAAATACTCCCTTGTGCCTTTTAATGTAGCGGCTTGCCATGAAATCGTTGAAGTAGTGCCCAAAAATCTCGCCTAGGAATACACCTCCGATGTTGGAGAAGTACAGAAAACCAATGTCCTTGGTCGAGTATCCGTATCCACCGGCCTCTTTTGGCATGGAAAAGAGCAGATTGGTGGATATGTTGACACCAATGGCCCAGGTGAAACAGAGCATGCTGAAAGAAGAAAATTGGTTAGCTATTGAAGTTGGCAGAGGCAATAGGCGGACTAACTAGGCAATGCAAATCAGAGCAAACTGGGGCTTGGCAATTGTGCTGAAGAACTTTTTGCAAACTGGCACCGTGTCCAGAAAATATGAATTGTGTTGAATTTGCCATATCCCGGTGAGCCGCATCATTCTCCCGAGGATTCCGGGAGCTCGAGGGGGCTGTTCCTCAGTCACCACATCACGGTTATACCACGTCTCATCCACAAAAGCCAAGACCAGAATCAGCTGTAGACCAACAACTCCAGAACACATCCAATAGACATCCGGCCAATGATGCGTTTCATAAATGACAAAATTGGCGAGGCAAGGTCCGAGATACGGAGAAGCGATGTAAAGGACGGCCCAGAGACCAATCTTCCGGGCACGTTCGTGAAAGAAGAATAGGTCCTTAAGGAAGGCAACTGTCATGGTTTGGCCGCTAGTTAAGAAAAGACCAGAAAGAACTCGCATAGCAAAGTAGACGGCATATGACTCGGCGGCAGCTGAGCCGATATTGACGCCCAAACCTATGACAGTGGTCCAGAAGAGCACTGGAGCCCGACCCCATATAGAGGCCAGTGGTACCCACAGAAGACCACCAAGGCCACTTTTAGGGTGTCAGCGTCTCCGATGTATAAAGAAGCGTGGTGTTACGTTACTTGAACAGGACACACAGGGCATTTGGGTCATTGGCTCTGTTAGGAGTTATGTCCCATTGTGCTGCCTGTGGAAATATGATGGCTGAACCAGCGGCAGCAGTGAAATCAGTGCAAAGGGCAGCCCATGCTACAGTAAAAAGAACGAGATGTTTTCGTGTCCATGACCAATTCAGTGGGTCATTAGGATCGTCCGTCGGTTGGGGAAGAAGCACCGTCTAGGTCACGATATGTCATTATCAGGGTGTTTGGGGGTAAAGGGTGGCCATACATGCCCATCAGAGGCAACCCGGAGAGACGAATCTTGACCCAGGCCCTCTGTATCCAGCAACAGCCCCCCATCCCTTCTCCTAACCACGTCTGGAAGAGGTTGTGTAGCTTTATCTCCATCTCTTGCATCTTCGCAATGAGCGAGATCAACTTTCTCGTGCATTTCTAAGTCAAATGAATCTGTAAAGCTGTACTGTAAAAGCCACGCAGGTAGTTTTCGAGTTTAGCGTCTTATCTCAAACCATTCGGACAGCTTATATGTTACCTGTAGCATGACGGAATCCTCGGGTCCTGTTCCGCATGAATGTAAGATGGACTGTCAAGGTTTTCTCCCCCCGCATTTTGCGAAAATAGCGGCCGCATCGTAGCGGAAAACCCGTTGCAATAGGTCTTGGCTAGTATCGAACCTGGCATAGTAGCACATCCTATCGGAAAGTCCTCACAAACAGGCAAGGATTTTGAGCAGACTTTGGTCAGTATTCCGCATAGCTTCATCTAAAGCTAGTCTAGAGCCAATTTATGGCATGATCGGAAGATTGATCGGAATAATTCTCATAATTGTGACGCCGCCTGACTGACAATGGGAACTTGCTCTTCCACTTCTACACGAGTCCTCGCCGTAACAATAGGTCAGCCAGACCTTGCATGAAAAGTTGCGTTTTGGACTGACCATCCCTAAAACGGAGCACACTCACTTCCCGATGCTAATTAGTTTCGAGTCTCAACGTTGCTGTTCTATTGCGACGTAAGGAAAATTCAAGTCTTTGTGAGTTCGCATCGACGCGGATATATTAGGATTTAAATTTTCACGGACCACAGACAATATTGTTCAGTTTGATCCTTATATTTCTAGCTATTGGCCGTTTGCACTGATATTTTGCTGTTGCCAAAATAGCCTCAAAAGCTCCTTACCATAGTCGTTGCCGTTTGGTGTTCTTACCAACGTGTGGATATGAAAGGGCAGGGGAACTTTGTTGTTTAAAAACACTCCACTATGATGGTCAAACTCTGCCATGACGACAGGGGAGTGCACCTTGTAGTAGAAGGTGTCTCCGAATTCATACCCGCCAATCCAACAGAAATATGTTTCCTTCCAGTAATTCGCAATTTCCTCCATCTTGGTAGCCAATGCTCGCTGTGGGAGATAGTTTAAACTCAAGGTGAGAAGTTTGCGAACCAACTCTTGCTGGTGCTTAGAAAGTTCAGTCACTTTGATACCTTCATACGGAATCACACGGTTGTCCTGGAATGCCCCTCCGAGATGTCGTTGATCAGCTCGATGAAAGCGCCATTCCGGATATTCCGGACCGCTCAGATTGGCAAATATTTGCGCCCTGCTTTGCTGTGTTGAATCCATCGACTGCATCAACTCCAATCCGACCTGCTCTTGGTTGGTAAACAGCTCCGTGCCTTTGTTGGGCCCTTCGTCGATTACGTTGGGTTCCGCTCCCAGAAACACAGGCGATATTACCATCTGCCTTCTGACAACAAAGACATTCAAATCTAGGTGGTGGCCAAATAATTGCCAGCCCCAGGGCTCCGTTTCCGAAGGGGTACCAAACATGGCAAAGTTGTAAGAGTTCTTGTTGAGGACTCCTTTCCCATTCACAACCTCGCCGAGAAATTCATTGGTATTCATACACCCGTTCGCTCTTTCATAACCTGTTGGAGATAGGCTTGCTCGCATAAGACCGTGAATCGCAGCGATCAACTCGTCTGAGATCTCCTCAAGGCGCAGACCATGCCTGAAGATGTATATTTCAGGATTGATCCATTGGCGCCACTCTATCGCATCAACTGGCTTACACAGAGCTTGCCGCTGCTCTTCTGTTGTTATCTGCAAGATGTGCTTCGCTGCAGCTATCATACCACTTGCTGGAGCCCCAAGATCCTCAGATTTTTCGCCTAGCCGGTAGAGATTAGGCATTACATGACCATCAATAGAGACACCCTTGTATGGTTCGTCGGATAATTGTTTCCATTTTTTCATCCAATTGACCATGAATGGTTCAGCGCACCGCAAATTAGCCCATTCATAAGTGTTGCTCCTTGCGAGTTCAGTGCTTCGTTCTGTGTCTTGTGGGGGAATGTATTCCCGGAAAGCCGATGGATTCCGTATTTCTTCCATGGTCGGAGGAGAATCGGCTATCAAAACAGTTTAAGAGATTGGATCACGCAACGTGCTGGTGTAGGCTTGGTCGTAAGAGTGAGAATCGAAAGAGCGATTGTATCTTTGGCGCGTAAGACGACCCTGGTAAATAGGAGCGGGGCTAGTACTATTGGCAGGATGGAAAAATATATGGAATGTTGTAAATGACTGGTGTTTTTCAAACAAGAAACCACTCAAAACGTAGCGAAGGCATCGAAGTCGCTCGGAGCATCCCTCGGCTCCGTGCGGAGTAGGTAGATGGATTTCCGTGGGGCCTTGGCTATGCGGAAACACGTCAAGATTCGGAGGCTACCCAAGAATTCCGGGCACCAATCAAAGTGAGTCCCCACGCACCACAATAGCTACGCACGGCAATTGAGTGTGGGGACGAACTGTGCGTCTTTTGCCTTGCTCAGACGAGATTTCTCGATTGCACTTGCAGCTTGTTGCTCAACTTTCTGCGTTCTGCACTCGTCTAATTATTCATTGCTGACTGAACATCATGTTGGACTGGGACACAGACTCCTTCATGTCCGATTGGGACAAGAAATTTGTGTCTACCAACGTCAAGGCTGGTTCTCGAAGCTATGATAGAGACTTTTTTTTAGCACTCAATCGCAAACTAGCCGCCTCGCACCCAGAGCTACAAAGTTACAGCCATGCAATTATTGTAAGTTGGCCTTTCGAGGGGCCTATGCCAGACTAACGCGTTATTAGGCAGCTGCATGTTGCGCCGTAGGACGCGCGGATATTGTCGGCCGCTTCTTTGATGACATTACATTTGATACCACACCAGAGGTGTCTGAAAAGACCTTTCTTTGCCTTAGAGAAGCAATCACCATCGTATTTCCATACCTCGGCCTGCCAACGTGTATCCCTGCATGCTATGGAATGATTGGCGTTGTGCAGCGCAAGGGCTCAGCGTATGCGTCGACAAAGGTTCTCAGAAAGACGACGATTGACGAGGAAGACGTCAAGAGAGGACGGGAGCTGCGTTCCAGAATTTACTCTGGTGTTGGAAATTCTGACATCTTCCAACTAATGGACAAGTATTTCACAGATTTGTGTAAGTGAAACCATGTCTGCATTTTGAGATAGAATTTTCCTAATCCGTTTCTTAGTTACATGCTCCACAGTTGTTACATGGGGGTATCTCATCTCCAAGGCGAATGAGGAAATCTTTCAGCCGGAACAATCCCACTTGATCATAGCCGCCTCGATAGCTGCTCTGGGGGCAGTCAGACAGACCAAAAGTCATATCAAGGCTACACTGGGCATTGGGAACTCGGTTGCATGTGTAAAGGACGTATTGGAAACTGTGACTGGAATTGCAGATTGGGCAGATCGACCCATATCTAAATTTGACGTAGAGGGCCTCTCTCGGGAGATTCAAGATGCACTGAACAAGTGAATATTACTGAGTTATTTTCAGCGAGTACCTGTGTCTGGAATTGAAATTACTATCACCCGTAAATGGTGCATGATTAGAGAACTGAACCTTTTCTCTCAGGGCCATAACTAGACTGGTGCCTGCATCATTAGGGCTCTGAGATGAGCCATGTCATTCCTTGGTAAGCGCCATATTTACTGTGATGCGCTTGTATTGGTCACTCTACTCAGGCAATAAGAGAGCCGAGGCAATGTGTTGTCCAACCTGGATGCAATGGGCCCTGTCCCTCACATTCTGGCGTAGCCAAAGTTATTTAAACACCCTCGATCCCCGTGCAGCAGTGCTCTGAGACTTGCCTGACGTCCCCATATCAGGCAGAATCAGGCATCATGACTTGGAGCCGATTTATTAAATTTATTGACCAGAATGGCAATCTTCGCATGGGTGATGCGCTTATAGATTCCCATGACGATATAATAACCCTGCTGCAACAAGGGAAGCTCACAGCCCGCGAGCTCGTTGGCAAAGATTTATTTGCCGCAAAACCTACCGAGAACATATTTCAGGTCCAAAGGCTTGTTGGGCCCCTGGAGCCGGCTAACGTACCCATAGTGCGCTGCGTCGGTTTGAACTACGCGAAACATAGTACGCACCCAGCCCCACTGCCATAGAGGCTGCATTGCCTCTCTGACTGAACATACTGCAGTACAAGAGACGGGTAGAAAGCCACCACCATATCCTTCGATTTTTATAAAACCACCCAGGACTACCACCGGATGGGACAGTGACATCCCCGTGCCAAAAATCGCACAAAAGGATCAACTTGATTATGAGGGTGAATTGGTAAGTCCAGTAAAGCCAAAGGCGTCATGATGTTAACACTTACTGAGGCCATTGTAATTGGGAAAGAAGGCAAGGACATCTCTGCAGAGGATGCATTGCTGTACGTTGCAGGGTATACTGTTGCCAATGACGTCTCTGCGAGAACATGGCAAAGGGATCCGGACTTTGCAGGCTCCGTCCCTCAGTGGTGTTTCTCCAAAGGGTTCGATTCATTTGCGCCAATGGGTCCGGTGATAGTATCTCCAAGTGTGAGTAGCCCGCGTGTCCAGTCTATACAAAGGATCTAACCACGAAAGAATAGGTGCTTGGAGCAGCAGATAACCTTCTTCTTGAGACAAGAGTCAACGGAAATCCTCGACAAGAAGCAAACACAAGTGACTTAGTTTTCGGGATCAGAGACATCATTGAGTTCGTGAGTCAGGGAACAACCCTCGAGAAGGGTTCCGTTATTCTCACAGGGACGCCTGGCGGCGTGGCTCTAGGAAGAAATCCGCCTAGCTGGCTAAATAATGGTGATGTCGTGGAGGTCTCCATTTCGGGGATTGGCACAATACGCAACAAGATGGTTTTCCTATGACAACGTTTTCACTATGTTTTTACGTACATCCTATATTTGCCCTTCATCAGAACTGAAATTGATATGGTACAAATTAGCACAAAGACAAACACCGCTGATGGCAAATTTATATCACCAAGACGCTACTGTTTGACTGTCCTTTACGTATCACGCCCACCGATGGAAAATCCTCATTTCATACATAATTTATGACTTTTAAGTGTATGAATTGGTAATTTCTTATTGACCTCACGATATCATAGTGTATTTCCAAATAAAAGCTTATTCTGAAAAGCATTTGGAGTTGTGATTCTACATCGTTACCTTTAATCCTTCGTCGACCTTGTGTTCCAATGGCAGTCCGATGCTCGACTGCCATTGCAAACAAAGACAAAGTAGCATCGAATTCCCAGATGAGCGGTCATTTCAGCTACAACCAAGAATCTGACGCAGGGCTGAGCGCAACGCGTTGGTGGGGTTTTGGTGACGATCGATTGAACGCCAGGCGATGTGACGGTCAGGCCGAACCAGAAGGGCACCGCGATCACTAATCTCACGGCGGCGTCTCCATTCCCCGAGCACATCGTCGTAGGTGCAGCGGTATCCGATATAATAGACGGGCAACTCTATCCCAAGCTCCTCTCTGACTGCGATTGCAGCTTCTTCCCATTGTTTGCCGCCAATGGAAACAACTAGCCCAAAACACCCATTTTCGAAAATATCGAGCGTTGATATACGTCCTCCATTGTGCTCAAGCCACGCGTGTGGCATGTAAGCGCCCGGATGCGTTGTTGGCTCATAGTAGAGAATTGGGTCCCGCTTGCGTGCTGGGAATGGCGTTCCATCGTCGGCTACTGCAGACGAGTTCTCATAGTGGTGACCCAGCTGCACACCGAGTGCGTTAGAGCGCCGATGGCCCAGCTGTACTTGATCCTCAAGGAACTCGCGACGCTCAGCTGCGCCATCTGCGTCAGAGAATAGCTCCTCAAGCGAGGCAAATCCTGCTTCACGCGACTGTCCCCTTTGAAACCCGAGAGCCTTTGGAAGTGCCGCCATGTCGTGCAGGGTCATGATTGCGTGGTCCACCACTTGCTTTCCGACAGGCTGTCTCTCCTGGTTGTAGCTATCTAGTAGCTTTTCGCTGGCCTGTTTTTTGAGAACCATGGCCAACTTCCACGCAATATTGTAAGCGTCCTGCACACAAGTATTGCTTCCCAGCCCACTGGAGGGCGGGTGGCGATGAGCCGCGTCCCCTGCGAGAAAAACGCGGCCACGGCGGTACTCGTTTGCCACTACGTGGTTGACCTGCCATTTTGCCTTATGTTTCACTCGAACTGGCAGAGATTCAGGGATCCCCAAAGCGCTGCGGGCGTGTGAAATGATTGCTTCGTCAGTCAATTCAGGCTCCCCGTCTGCGGCGTTGTATTGCCGATTTACTACCCATTCGTTCCATGGCTTCATCAGCACGCATGTCCCGGACCCCACCCAGTACTCATCTCCAGGTTGAAGCATCCAATAGATACACGCTGGGCGATGGGCGACGTATTGGGTGAGGTCCATTTCCACCCAGGAGCTGAGCATTGACATCAGCCCAGGTTCGCCCTGAAAACCAAACCCAATCTTCTCGGCCACTGTAGACCGGGCTCCGTCGGCACCAATAGCATAGTTCGCATGGATTGTGTACTCGCCTTGACTCGTCCGTTCGCGGACTCGAGCTACGACGCCTTCGGCTGTCTGATTGATGTCAACTAGCTCGTGGTAAAAGCGGATATCGGCCCCATTCTCTCTCGCCTTCATCAGCAAAACGGGCTCGAGATGATATTGCGAAATGTTCCACATCTGGGACGGACTGGCCGTGGAAAAGTCAGTGAGTTGTTCGTCGCCACCCCCGTAGCAGCTGTAACGCATAATTTCCATCCCAGTGAGACTGGTGGCCATGACCAGGCTGCCTACGTCCGCCATGCATGTTCCGCGAGCCTTGACATCATTTTCTATGCCCATATCTCGAAAGACCTCCATTGTTCTCTGGTTTGTAACATGGGCCCGTGGGGCTGGCGCTGTACCATTATGCTTTGCGATAGCAAAGACGCGAATGCCCTGTGCAGCCAGCAAGGATGCGAGGGAGAGGCCAGCTACACCAGCTCCCACAACGAGTACGTCCGTTTCAATATGCTCCATGATTAGACGATGAGGGATGAGTGCGGTCGTATTAATATCGTGGGCAGGTGTGAATCTGGGAGATGGAAGATTTCTGGTCAACGTTGGGTGATGAACTAGAACGTGGACAGTGTCATTCATGCCCCTGCTAACGAAAGGGCAACACCAAATCAAACCTGTATTAGGCTGCTGTAGTATACATATGGGAGCAGGTACGCAGCTGACATATCGGTCATTATGACACCGCATCATAGAACCAATGATATCGTCGCCCCACGATCTCCATCAAAACTGTACCCAAATGAGGCTCTCCACCTCCTCCAGGGTGTGGTCTGCATCAAGGCGGGCGCGGTTAGTTGCCATTTTTCCGGTATAAGGAATGTTTCCATTCACATCACACTGTGAACTGCTTTGGTGGCCAGGAAATTAATGACTTAATGGAGCAGTTGTCTCATCTTCGTCATGGACATGGCTATGGATTCGTGACATTGCAAAGTGTGCTTGGACGAAAACCGGGAAGCCCGGGAGACTTGCGGAATTTGCGTCCTCAATTCCGTTGTTGGGCCAAATCCTTGCGGGGTAGCTTGAAGCACCGATCCGGTCGGCGCGGTGTTCGGACACTTTGTAGGCTTGCAAAATTTCCAAGCAGAATTTCTCAACAGCTCTTCCATCAGCTTCATCATGACAAGACAAGCTATTCGCCTAAATGGCAGACAGAGAAAATGCGCATTCTGTGATCGTCTCTTCACCAAGGAAGAGCATCTCAGGCGACACCAGCGATCGCGTATGGCCAAAAGACATTAGCTCTACTTGACTTTGACTGACTGGATCGCCCAGACACTGGCGAAAAGCCTTTTAAATGCCGTGAATGCGGGAAAAGCTACGCCAGGAGGTTCGTTTGTTGATATGCCCGTTGGATTCATGCATGGGTTTGAAGAGCCGTGGCTAATATTTGCAGATAGCGACGTCCTTTTTAGACATACCCAGACACATACCTCTGCCAAGCATGCGAAGGATACAAACAGACGCGCAATACGTGTTGTTGCAGATATAGACGGAGACTCTATTTTGCGCAACGAGCAAATATTTATCGCGAACTCCGAGCAGTATTCGGCTACCTCACCGTGTAATATCGCGAAGGATCCCCAGATTTCAACCAGTGATGAGATTTTGCTGCCAGCCGTTCCCTCTCCGACTTTGGCACGCCTTCTACAAACTCCGTCCTCACAACATCCCGACGCAACTCAGACCACCCATCCTGTCGAGCCCGAGCTTCGCGATGTGGCGTTGCAGAACAGCCCGATTGAATATGCGCTCGAAGGGGCGACAGACACGCAGGAATTGCTCGGTCTTCCTTCATCAATCTTTGTGGACGCTCTCGATGGGGGAAGCGACCATGAAACATCAGCTCCACATGCGAAAAGTCAAGGTGGCAACCCACCATCTCCGTCTCAGTATGCGATTAGTATGGGAACTATTGGAGCACCGCAACTCCTGCAAGGTTACGAGGTGGAAAGCCTCGTCAGTCGGTCACAATTCAATACTTCCCCGCCTCTCGATCCAGAGGTTCATCTCCAACAACCACAGCCCTTTTATAACGAAGAGAACGTTCAGCGTCAGTTTCAAGAAGACGACGAGGGGGTGTTTCTCCCCAGCCAAGGGGAAATGCCGCAAGATGGCGACTTGCAGCTAGACGACAACGTATTTGAATATCTTAACTGGGATGTGGAAGATATTCAATCTGGTAACAGCTACGAACCAACCCGTTGGGCCCCCGCAGATACATCTGTCAAAAGGATGCAGCGGATTCGCCACCTGTGGTCTAGACAAAGACCAAAAATTGCAGAGCGGCTTATAGATAAACTTTGGAGCCAAGTCATGCACCACCAGGTCGACAATATCTTTTCGGAACCACGATCCTCAATTCCAAGTTCCACCCAAGTTTTATCGCGTGGCATGGATCAATCATGCAGAGACCGCTTAGCCCTTTATTGTAAAGAACTTGATGATTCATATCACTCCAAAGAGCCCTTCTATGATGAAATAGATTCAACGTCTCAGTCCTCGCCCGAGAGCCTCTCTGGCTTGTACGAAACTGCTTTACCGACTTTAGAGGTGCTCGACTCTAGCATAGACTTTTTCTTTCAGTTCTTCCACCCGACTTTGCCTTTCATCCACAAAAGTACTTTCAATGTCAGAAACACCCCCAGCTCACTCTTGCTTGCAATGTGTCTTGTAGGCATGTCTTACCTAGATCGAAAACGAAACAGGCCCTTTGTCAGTCGATACCTCAAGGTATGATGCATGTGCCGTGGTAGATCTCCATCAATGAGCTGTCTGCTAAGTCGATTCAGAGAATGGTACGATCATGTCTCCACAAAACAGCATTCCAGGTGCTGGATCAACGTTCACCACATATGATTCTTGTCTCTCTAGCTTCTACTTTGATTGTAGTATACTTGGCACTTGGGTTTCGAGTATGTACTAGAATATTACCATTGCGACTGTAGGCATGCTCTAACAAAGCTGAGGACGAGATAGACGATTACGAGGCGTACATGCTCTGTGTGCAAATGCTTACTGTGAGTCAAACACATTCTAAGCTCTGGGTTTCCGCAAGTTGACTTGTGCGTTATAAACTAGATAGCGGACAAGGAAGGGATTTTTTCTGCAGGCCACGGTCACGATCTAGTTCTGCAGCATCGGACACGGCCTTCTAATCCCACTGGCTTCTGGAAAGTTTGGTCTCGTGTTGAGTCTGTCAAGCGGTGAGTGCAACGCAGCGTCGGAGCTTATGCTGCTAATAAATATAGTTTAATATCCTGTTTTGTGTGGTTGGATATGGCTTATGCTCGCCTCATGAATACCGCGGGAGTGATCGAGATTAACAACATGGAAATCCACTTGCCATGCGACGACTCTTTGTTCAATGCATCTACACATATAGATTTCATTCGTGCATTTCGGCGAGGAGCACAATTAAACATGCCTCGAATAAATATTCGGAACTTCCATTTAGTCTCGACTCCTTCACTTAACGATATATCAGCCCAGATTTTGCTAAGAGCTCTCTACCTGGGGGTGGTAGCTGCGCGCACAAAGCTGTCGAGCGAAGACAGCCAATTTTCGGAAATCCATTCAATCAGTCCTATCACCGCTCTGACCGGGGATATCAACGTCAAAGACATTGTTGCGAGCGTCTTGTGGCTGCCAACTACTCATGCGAATATCTTCACCAGCAGAAATCGAATGAATGCGCTTGGTTGGAATTACCTCTGCATTATTCTAACAGCTGACGTGGACCTTTTAGAGATTGCCTCTGGCCGTGATGGCGCAGACGCCGCATGGGCCGCACAGGCGCAAGTTTCTAAGTGGTCGCGGTCAGCCGGTGCGAGAAGGGCAGTACTGCACGCAGCCCAGATTTTTGACATTTTGGACTTATCACGCATCCGGGAGTCACATCTTACCAGACCCGATTTGGTATTGTTCGTCTCAGCACTGGTTATTAGCCAGTACATTCTAGCAACTGTCGCTATTGGGGTTCATTTTGACGGCGATGCTTTCGAGCTGCGGCAAAGTATTGATTGGTCTATAGTGGGAACCGGTGGCTTAGTAGCCGCGCCAGAGGGTGTTGCAAGTTCTAGGACATCCCTAAGTAGAGAAAAGCAGCCAGAATCCTTGAACGCGGTAATGTGCTTTATCCAGCTCGGCGGTCCGGTTAGCTTTGGGGGAGAGCCCCAAAATGATGCTGTCTCGGCCAGGAAGATACTGAGAAAGTTTGCTCATTTGATGGATGGATTTGGCACTTGGGATGGATCAGGCTACTCTCAGTTATTAATGATGATGTGCGACTAAATGGCCGAGGATTATAACGAAGATTATGAAGAGATATAGCAGACGCATGCAAACGAGACCATGGCGGATATGACTGGTCAATCCGGTAGCATGATATACCTTGTAGGCCATGATAAAGTACGAGGCTACGTGGGAGTTTGTATGCAGCATTATAAAGTCCAAGGCCCAAACTCGGCGAACAATGGCGCCGATATTCTTTCAGTTTCTGCTTGTAATAATCTAAGTTTCATTCTCACTTGAAACTGTCATCGCCAAACACTCCGAGCCCATGCTACTCGCTCGTACCGTGTACAAAGAGGCGATCTTCGATGGGAACGAATGTTTTATCATGAGCCGGTGCGCCAGTTGGTGTCCCAAAAACTAATTGCGCCTTCAAAGACCACTGAGGCAAAATATCCCATTGTCCGACGAGCCGCTGGTCAACGAAAGGATTGATGTGCTGGAGATTGCATCCAAACCCTTCTAGAGTTAATGCTGTCCATAGGTTAAAGGCCTGTATGGCATTGTTGGCTTCGGAAAATTGCAACAGATGCGAAGTAAATCGTGGAAAACGGATTTGACAACTGCGGATGACATCCATGTCCTCGAACAATAATATCTGCAAGATTGAATGGTTCAGTCGATATGTTTTGTTATTTCTATAGGGCAAGAACAACCTACAGTCCCGTAAGCCGCCTGGCGTTCATTTAGCTTCTTCTCGTATTCTTTGTATGTCATTTCAGGCATTGTGGCTTTGAAACATTCCTTTGCGATGGTCCAAAACTTGACGTGTTCATCACGCAAGAGAATTACCAGTCGAGTAGATTGACAGTTGAATGAGCTAGGCGAGTGTCTCGTTACCTCTTTGGCGATTTGAATGACCCTCGCATCGCTCACTGGAGACCTGGGCTCCAGTGTATAGTAGGTTCGGCGGGTTTTGATCTCCGTCAGGTAATTGTCGGCCATCGTACGTGCTTCAGCGAGGATTCTAACAATGACGGTGAAGAGAATGGACTGTGAGAAATTTTTGAGAAAATGAAAATACCATGGACGTAAGACTCAAGTTTTCCTCACATCAGACCTGTAACAGAATTGGAACACCCATGCTCATGCCAATGCCCCTCTCCTGGCCCCACGGCCCCATCCCCATGTCCCCCACACGTTGAGAAACAATACTCCCCACATTCTCCTTGAACCTTAACTTGTCCTTTTTGAGAGCTATCACTCGTCATCGTGGGGACATAGCCAACATTGTAGACAAAA
The DNA here is from genome assembly GCA_003031705.1 of Calonectria naviculata. Taxonomy (NCBI): domain Eukaryota; kingdom Fungi; phylum Ascomycota; class Sordariomycetes; order Hypocreales; family Nectriaceae; genus Calonectria; species Calonectria naviculata. Next base: position 19,203 of record NAGG01000678.1, read on the forward strand.
AGGCCAGCTTACACAATATGCCTGTTATAATTAATAGACATTTTAGAAGCATTTTTATCAATCGGACGTCAAATCACAATTGCATCATACACGACCATTAGAAACCTCCCAACAGCTCCATCCAATATGAAGAAAACAGTTTTGGTTCTAGGCGCAACAGGTACACAGGGTGGGTACAGAGCCAAAACGTTTGTCGGAGATTTTCTGATTGCACTAGGCGGATCTGTTGCCAAGCTGCTTCTTCAGCACCAAGACCAATACACAGTCCGCTGCCTGACTCGAAATCCAAGCTCGGAAAAAGCCAGGGTGCTGCTTGCTCAGGGAGCCGAATTGGCGAAAGCGGATTTGACTGACCCCACAACTCTGCCAGATGCTTTCAGAGGCGTATGGGGTGTATTCGCAGTGACGGACTTTTACGATACGGTTCGTACCAATTGCTCAGTCTACTAGTACATTGAGTGGTCGCTAATTCGAGCCTCAGGCGGTTCTAGAGGACCCAATGAGCGAAGAAAAACAAGGTCAGCACATTGTTGAAGCATCGATAAAGGCCGGAGTCGAGTGTTTCTTGTGGAGTACCTTGCCAAGTTCGCGGGAGATTTCTGAGGGCAAGTTTATTACGAGGCTTTATGAAGGTATGTCGCCTGTACATTCCTTTGGTCTTAATGTTAATCAGGCCAATCCTAGGGAAACAATCCGTCGACGCAGTGATTCGCAACGCTGGTCTCAAAGGATGTTTTATTCGGACAGGAAACTTCTATGAGAATATGATCTTGCGAAAGTACGCCGCCTATGACAAAGACGCCGATGTCATCACAATGACGCGTCCTATTATAGGACCGGATGCTGAACGTTAGTGGCCCTAATCACATGTGAAATTGGTTGCTGACAGTCTAGTTACTTCCCTGTATGTTGAGAAGGATCTATCAGCAGTGTGCAAGGCCATATTCGATCAATGGGACACAAAGAAGGCTGCACTTGATGGAAAGTATTTCTTAGCTAGCGGTGCGCGCGAAACAATGGGACAAATAAATGCTAGTCTTGAGAAAGGTATGGTTTCCTCCCTCATGACGAGCCAAGATAAAGTGAACTGAGCTCGCCCCGGCAGTTTCTGGTAAAAGGGTTATTTACAAGGTAAAACCTACATGTGGTATTCCAGACCGTGATATCATGCTACAGTTGTACAACAATGTTGGCATGTACCCTGGAGTTGAGATTCCTCCCTCTGAGGTATTGGAGCTCGGTGTAAAGCTTCACACGGCGGAGGACTTCATTAGAGAAAGACTGCTGCCTCATCTCGGTCTTCAACCCCAGATCTAGACATGAGCTTTGTCAATATGGCCAAGCAAAGGTTATTCATGGATCAGTTTACTGCACCAGTATCAATAAAGAGAGACGAGGCCAATGAAGGGCCACATGCGATCAATAAAGAAAACCAAATTGTTATAGTTAACCATAAAGTGCCACGATAACTCTAGGGGTTGTTTGAGATGAATGCTAAGGGATGTAGCAAAGTCTAAAGATATAAATATTCTAATTGCAATACCATGAGTATGATGATGGTGCGGGCAGTAGTGTCGACTGCTTTAGCCTTGGAATAATCGCAGTGCAAATTATTACCTATCAATGATTCAGAAACACCAAGCCCAGCAGCATATCAGACCTTTTTCTAAATAAAATTATCTTTCATGTGGCAAACCCGAAATTAACTTGCTGATGGTTTATGGTGGTCGCAAATGACCCTTCACCTACTCGAGCTGACGGCCTTTAGCGACCAGGGAGCTTTCAGATTAAAGTTTAGCCACCATGAATCCGGTGGATGCCAACCAATCGGAATTGCTCGCTTGTCAAGACCAAATTCAGCTCATGTTCTCCTGTGGGACTTCTTCCACCTTGGAACTGCCCATGATGCTGCTCCCCACCCACACCACCCCACAGTCAACTGGGCCCAAAACTCAAAAGCTGGTTGCCGAGGTGTCCGGAGATCATGACACCGCCACAGGCACTGCCAACAGAATGAATGAGCGTCGTTTCTCGGAAATTCCGCTCTAAATATCTTGGGTCACAGAGCCAATCCAATCACGGCCCACCCAACCCTTTTCACGACCTGGTTAACAGCCAAGAATCAAAACGCGGGGTTGGAAGCTAGAGATGCGAAGACAGGGATTGTGATGTGAGAGCACAACCGCCGCCCAGCTCGCAACGACTGCATCCACCAGACATCCATCGCTCCACGATTCGTGCTGATTACACACTTGGAACCTTTCAGACTTTTGTGTGAATACCTACCCTATCTGATCTGACTTGATGAGCCTTTCGCAAGAAAGATTCACAAATGTTGCCGGACACCCCTCATCAAGATGGTCAGGATGCCACGCCTGAACAAGAAAATGAGAACAACCTGGATTCACAGCCAAAGCAATCTACTGATCCTAGCAAGGAAACGTCAGAGAGACCGGCCAAGAAGGCGAAGAGGGGAAAGTATATTTCCAGGGCCTGGTATGTCAGAATTATTCACTGTTGCTGGTTAAGTTGAGTGTCGGGATTAACTTGACCACAGCACGTACTGTCAACGTAGAAAGGTCAAGGTAAGGTGTTGAAACAGAATCTCCCTTGGCCTTATAACTGAAAGTCGAAGATGCTAACAGTTTGGCCCGCTTCAAGTGTGAGGGAGGTGATCCTTGTGCCCAATGTGTGGCGAAAAAACGTCCTTGTGTATCAACTCGAGTAGACGGAGGACATCGGCTTCAACAAAGCTTGGGAATTGGAGGGGTCGAACCTCAACCCCAAGAGGACAGGTGGGTAGTTTCCGATAGCCTGTGGGGGTAATACTGTGAACGTGTGCTCATCCGTCCTCACTGTCGCAGCCTGATCAACCGAGACATTCTAGCTCGCCTGGCAGCCCTCGAGCGCAACTTCCATCAATTGCAACCATCCAACAGCCACTCCTCCACGCACGAAGCTCGTATCATTCCACCAAGACGTACGCCAGTCAATGAAAACTCGGATTCCACCTCGATAAAGCTCCAAAATGCTCTCGAGACAGACGGCCAGACATTCGCCGGGGAATTGTCTATGAGTCCTGCTTTCGAACACGATTCCTCAACCCTAGGCGGCGCAGATTACATACCATGCAGCGTTTTCACCGACTATCCTTCTCCAGACTCTTCACTTCATCACCCACCAACACGAGGAATGGCGGATTGGCTAGAGAGAATTCTGGCAAAGCACGAAATCGCGGTCGATGAACAGCAATGGCGGCGTGACCTCCGGCTATATATGGAGGAAATCCATCCCTTTTATCCCTTTCTCCATCCTCCAGCGGTATGGAAAACATTCAACGAGGTGTGGCAGTCATCCATGTGGCCACGAACCAATCCCACGGCTTACAAACACGGGCGCATTTCTGTCGCGCTGCTGTACTTGTGTCTCGCCATTGGGCGATGCAGCTCCGCGTCAAAAGCCTTCGATAGCAGTGATGTGTACTCCTCCGGTTGGGGATTGTATAGTGTCGGAATGAGTCTACTTCAGGAGGTGATGGAGATGAGCAGTACAATCATAAAGTCCCTAGCCATGGTACAAGTTTTGATAGTGCGCGTGAGTCCGGTGATTATGTCACTCGGCAACAGGCATCCACGCTTACCATTTCCAGGTTTTATATCTGTTCCGTTTGGATGCAAATCAACAAGCTGCCCAGATTCTTGCAACTGTTGTGTCCATGGTACATAACATCGGGATGCACCGGAAAAGCACGCTTGAATCTATGCCGGCCTTTCGTAACCAGCTCTACTGTCGGACCTGGTGGGTAGTGTATATGCTTGATCGTCGCATAGCGATCGAATCTGGCAAGCCCTTTCTCATTTACGATGCGAATGTCGACACTGAGCTTCCAATCAATGTTAGTGATGAATGGATGAGTAGGTTTGAGTCCACTTATGAAACAGTTGCGGATCTTCAGCACAGTCTTGCGCCAGATCTTGTCAGAGATAGAACGCCATCTCATATCCCGTACTTTTTGACAATGATACGGTATTCTGGTGTGGCAGGCAGAGCCTGGCAACTTCTTTACAGTGCCAATTCTATGAGTAAATCAACTTCCGGTGTGATAAAGCACATGGACTCAGTGCTCTGCAAGCTTTTAGAAAACGCGCCGAAACACCTCAGATACCGCCCGAGCATTCGAAGTGACGTGCAGTTTCGTACCGTCCCTCGTTGGCAAGCAAAGCAAACTCTAATTCTTTTTACAGTGAGTAATTGTCAGATTTCCAACACTCGGGCTGTCTGATTGTGTTCTGACGTCTATATAGAGTTGCACATACCTCCGGCTCCTAATTCGAAAACCGTTTTCGCTTACCAACAAGGCACCAGGTTGCATGGGTGGTGATTCCAGGCCAGAAGTAGTTGAATGCGCACGCCTAGCCATGAGTATTCTGAACACCCACCAAAAAATAAAGGACAGGGGTTTGAAGTATAGTTTCTCGTTAAGCCACTATCTCACAAGTTGCACAATGGTCATGCTTTCCCTGCTTTCTAGAGATTCAGGGTTCAAGGGGCAATATGGAGACCCTGTCCTAGCAGCCATTCACTCACTGAATGTCTACTGTCAATTAAACTGGGTCTCTGAAAAGATGAGACGACTGGTGTCGAGACTCAGTCACCTTGTTCAGAGAACTCTTGCCGAGGACAAATTGAACAGTCGCGAAGCACAAAGCCCTACAGTAATACTACGAGATTCTGGGGCCCACAGTCAATTTACACCTCAAGATGAGTGTCAAGAACAATGTCAAATTCCAGAGATCGCCACGACCCCAGTTCCTGACCATGAAATTCACTACGATCCGGAAGGTGCGAGCCACAGAGACCAATGGACGGACGATCTATCCAACAGCGACGACGCAGTGGCTAGGTCCACGGGAGTACAATCTATGAATACTGTGAGGAGTGAGATTTCGGACGGATCATGGATGATTGGACCAGCCTTCCGTGACCAAATTAGTCTGGCACTACCGGATTTTGATTTCGATAATATATTCAATGATGGGCGCACGAGAGCTGATGAGGCCATATTTGAGGATAATGAGAGGCCAAGTGTTGTCCAAGAGAGCAATACATCCAGAGATTGCAGTTTTGGGACATCCAAAATCCGAAATTTCGCATTTAACAGCGCCATGAACTTTGATATGAACATGGATTTTTCCATCACGAATCTCTGGGATACTACGATGATGCTGGATTCTGGCCTCTAGACTAGATTTAGTAGCAATCTGGCGAATCGTCGACAATATAAGATCATAATTCTAAACTAGGACTTTTCCTACGTCTATTCGATCAAGTCTTGACACTGTAACTGTTGAGTAGGCGCATGAGCGTATCATTGATTTTACTGCGTTATCTTGATGGTGACAGGTCGTTCTATCCAAATGTAGGATAACGATGCAATCGCGGTAGCATGACGGCGGTAGCGGAATTATAAGGGCTTTTAGCCGCACAAGCGTCCATTTTGAACCTTTTGGGCGGAAACAATGGCTATACAATCGCAGTGCTTGACGGAGTTTCCGCCCCCCCGCTCCGCATCGGTTCATTCAACAACGCCGCATAACTCGCTAGCCTTGGCTTCCGGAACTATTTCCCTCATAAATCTGTTGTAAATGTACTTAAAGTCAGACGAAAATTGCGAAAGTCTCCTATACATCAATTACTTCTGAGGAAATCTCTTACAAACATCAAGGTCAATCGCAATCATGGTCGAAGTTCGCGGAAGGGTCGCATTCGTTACTGGGGTAAATGGAATCACTGGAAATGCCGTCGTGGAGCACCTTATTCGAACGCCCCATTCCGAATGGTTGTCTCCTTCAAATATGGAAGTTTCATGTAATCACTAACCTGTTGAATAGGTCCAAAATCATCATCACATCAAGGCGAAGTGCATCCCTCGGGATTTGGCAGGACCCGCGGGTCGCATTTATCGCTCTCGACTTTTTAAAACCAGTCGACGACTTGATTGAGGCCATGAAGCCCCTGTGCTATGATGTAACACATGCATTCTTCGCCTCATACGTACACAATGCAGATTTCGTCAAGTTGAGAGATTACAATGTGCCGCTGTTCACCAACTTTCTCACGGCAATTGATCAAGTCGCTGGGACTAGGCTGAAGCGCATTTGCCTTCACACCGGTGGCAAGGTACCCATGCAGCGTCTTTGTATGAGTCAGTGGGATCAAGATCTGACGTCCAATTAGCACTACGGCGCCCACCTCGGCCCAACTGAAGTACCACTTCATGAGGACATGCCACGCTATGAAGATTACGGAGAGAACTTTTACTACAAGCAGGAAGACTTTATGTTCAACCTAGCGTCCAATCGTGCTTGGACCTGGAATATTATCAGGCCCGATGCCATTATTGGTTTCACGCCAGCAGGTATTCTTTTTACGGTCCCAATCTATATAGTAGAAATTAATAAGCGCAATAGGAAACGGCATGTCAATGGCTTTATCGCTAGGTATATACATGCTCTGCTGTCGAGAGTTAAGGCAGGTTCCTGTTTTTCCAGGTAACAGACTTTTCTACTCTACCGCCGATGACTGTTCCTATGCTCCCAGTATAGCGGACATGGCAGCGTGGGCTGCGACGAACGATGAGGCAAAGAATGAAGCATTTAACCATACAAACGGTGACGTCTTCTTCTGGAAATTCTTCTGGCCGAAGCTTGGGAAATACTTTGGCATCGACGTGAGGCACTACTCCCAAATCAAAGCCCATAACCTTTTAGCACTAACTATTTACCAATGAAGATTCCGGAGCAACTGGAATGGAATGCACTAGGAGAGGATGAGCAAATGGCCAACCACATCAATATGAGAGAGTGGGCCAAAGACAAGAAGCCCGTATGGGAAGCGGTAGTTTCCAAGCACGGTGGCAATCCAGATGCCTTTGACTGGGGCACTTGGGACTTTGTTGACTGGGCCCTTGGAAAAGCATGGTCTACTGTATCATCTGTGTCCAAGGCGCGGAGGTTCGGTTGGATGAGATCTGATGATTCTTATAATGCCTACGTCGAAACCTTCCACGCACTTGAGAACATGGGCGTCTTGCCACCTTCAAACGATAGGAGAAAGGCGGCGGCACCACGGAAGCTCATCGCTCAGAATCCTGCAGAGGCAGCCCTCCTCAGACGCCGCAAGGTAAAATCGATTCAAGAAGCCAAAGAACTTGATGGTTCGTTGAAAAATGGCATATCAAAGCACATAGAGAATGGTCTTCCAGGGATGCCCAACCGACTAGGGCTTTCACTAGCTAGCTAGAAGATAAGGCGATTGATTTTAGAAAGAGAGTACATCTAAATACACGTCCCTGAGAATTGAAATCAATCTTTATCATCCACACCATTGTTGTTCATAGTAAAAGATTCGTTAAAGCATAAAAAGTGATTTCATACTTATTCACACACGATCATTCTCCGTTCCCAAATTACTTCTCTTTAACTATGTATTGATTTCGAAAGTTACTTACAATAAAACCCGATCATATCTCATATTTTCGATTGTTGAAATTCAGCGTCGTAGCATGCTTTGACCATTTCGACTCTGAATCTTGAACTACCCTATATTATGCGGAAATTCCGCGGCTCTTCGGGATATCCATAAAAAGATGTTACGCTGCACCAAACATGGCATTATTGCACTGATATAGTTCGACTGGCACTTGGAAGTTAATTCAACTCTGCATCTTTGGCGCCACATTGCTTCTCTAACTGATCAGCCATTCCATAACTATCTTTGATTCAACGGACTTTCCGAGGAATTTCCGTCGCTGCCTTTTGGGCACTAACGGAGCCGTGGAATGAGACTTGAGAATTTCATACAAATATACTCGAATTGTCATATACACATGAGCTTCACTTGCCTGTGGAGTGCTAGTAGACTACGCACGACGACTATGATTCTGTATCATCTTATCCCCCACACTTTTCACAGCGCCGCGCTGCTGTTGCTTGCAGCGGTCTTACTACGCCTATTGACAAACAAATACAGAGGGGGGTTGAACAATATACCTGGTCCATGGGCTGCCGGGTTTATAGACCTGTGGAGACTTTTTGTTGTCCGAGGCCGCAGAGCCCAAGAGGTGCATATTGGCCTGCATGAAAAATACGGCCCGATTGTTCGACTGGGTCCTCGAGCTGTGTCAATAGCGGATCCAGAGGCTATCAAGATTATTTACAATGCAGCCGCGGGATTTTCCAAGGTAATCATCAATAATATGCTGGGGATGATCTTAAAGAACGGAAATTGACATGATGTTGGATTAGACAAGCTTCTACCCAGTCCAACAGGCTATTGCAAAGGGCCGCACACTTGAAACCATGTTCAACACTGCAAATGACAAATACCATGCAAGGCTCAGAAGATCAGTATCTAATGCATATTCCATGAGTACGCTAGTCGGATTTGAGCCGTTTGTTGATTCAACTTCAACCGAATTTCTCAAGCAACTCAAGCTGCGTTTTGCAAACCGCCCAGGAAACGAGGGTATCTGCGACTTTGGGGCTTGGCTGCAGTACTATGCATTCGACGTCATCGGAGAGCTTACATACTCGAAGAGGTTGGGCTTTGTGGAGCAAGGTGTTGATGTTGACAACATTATTCGCGACCTGGAATCATTCTTGGACTACGTCTCATGGGTAAGTCATTGCGTCTTGTTCATTCGCTTTTTATTTTTACAAATGATTAACCTATCACGCATTCAAGGTTGGTCAAGTTCCCTTTTTAGATCGCTTATTCTTAAAGAATCCAATTAGGATATGGATGGCAAAATATGGTCTGCTCAACGCAAACAACCCAGTCGCTGAATTTGCAAAAGGGCATATTGCCGAACGCCAGAACATTGAGAAATCTAGAGAGACGTCAAATGAAAATGAAGCCTCAAGGAGAGACTTTTTAAATCGATTTCAAGAGGCACGAGCCAAGAACCCCGACTTCATAACTGAGCAGCTGGTGCTTGCTCTCACGGTTGCAAACATGTTTGCAGGCTCTGACACGACAGGAATAACCATGAGAGCGGTTTTTTACCTACTCTTGAAGCATCCTTCAAAGATGGAGAAGCTGTTAGATGAACTATCCGAACAAAGCAAGACTGGGAAGTTCTCGAGGGACGATGCCCTTGTCCAGTGGGAAGAAGCCCGATCTCTGCCATATCTCAGCGCAGTCATTAATGAGTCCCTACGCTGCCACCCCGCCGTGGGGCTCACATTGGAGAGATTGGTCCCACCACAGGGAGCCACGATAGCAGGCCACTTTCTACCCGGCAATACTATTGTCGGCTGTTCGGCATGGGTGCTTCATCGAGACACCAAGGTATTCGGTGCTGACTCAAAAGACTTCAGGCCAGAAAGATGGACCGAAGCAAGTGCAGAGCAAAGACAAAAAATGCAGAATTGCCTGTTCTCATTTGGCGCAGGAGCTAGAACTTGTATTGGAAAGAACATTTCCTTACTCGAGCTCTACAAGCTTGTTCCAGCTGTACTTAGGACCTTTGAGGTACGTAATCTTTACACCCGGTAAAGGATAAGCGCCAGGTGACGTCTGACATTTTTATTGGCAGATTAATCTGGTCGACCCAGAGTCTACTTGGCAGCTACATAATGCGTGGTTCGTGAGACAAAAGGGTTTCAAGGTACGTTTGAAGGAGAGAGAAAAGATTATGTAAAGCGAAGTTACAATAGTGTAAGATCGGCTTCGCGAGCATATGCGCCATCAGAAATTGCAAGGTGCAGTTAATAGCCATGTCTTTTTACTAGGTTGTTTTATGTAAGGTTTTAAGGGGATAGTTTACTTTAAGCTTCGCCGCAGCGAAAGATTATTTATCAATAGCTGTATTGGTCATAGTTCCCAAAAAGATAGATAGTTATTATCCCTCGGGGTCTCTCGAACGAGTCTCTCATGTACGAATCGTAACTTGTACGAGTCGTACCACTCAGGACATTGTTGACATCCAAGTCAAGGTGATCTCCCGGGGGAACGAAATATTATGATGTTGACCTCTCTCAGCTTCGGTTTCGTTACTATGACTCGCCGTAGTTTGTAGTATGAAGAGAAAATGAAAAGCCTCACTAAAATTCCTCGAGCTCGTTATCCGATCAATACACAAACATGATCACGTAATAGCAATCAGACCCCTACATACGAAGCTTTAGCAGTCAGAGCGAATCCTTGATTCTCTTCCGCACAATTTCATCAATACCAAAGATACAATTTCCAAATTCGGCATTTGCAGTAAGCATTACCGAGGTGTGTCACTTGGCAGTCAGATGTGGATGAATAAGGTTATCTAGCTCCAGTGGCTATGTACCAGGGCACTGCCAACTCTAGTTAACCCCCTGGTAAATCCCACAGGATATTTAACAAGGTCCAAATACACATGATATATTTAAAAGATGCAGGTTAATACCAGGAAGCTAGAAATTTTCTTGAAATTTTATACCAAAATGCGTTGTGCTCATCCGAATTTAACGCTTTGAAGGGTGATAGATCAACTGTGCATTTGGGTTGACTGTCCAAATTTCAGAGTGCAAGGATGAAAATAAGCTTCGCGAGGCGCGTTTTCGGAAAGGGCATCGGTCCTCGGGAGGGCGTAGGGCGTAAAGCTCCGGGAAACGTGTAAGCTTCTGACTGCGGACAGTCATCAAATCTTACTTGCCCACCTGCCGAGTTTGGTGAGATCGGTACAGCATCCGATCACATGAGTCGAGGTTCTCTCTTTGAGATACGACGATGAGTGGCGGGATTCCACGTGGAACGTTAAATTATGGCGACGTTTCAGCGTCAGGGGTGACCCATGGCGGAAATTGTCGCAGGGTGCTCCCGCGCTCTGCAATGCATTTTGAATATGCTTAATAAATAATTTATTGTATGTCTTACGCGGAGACTAGCCAATGAAGAGATCCTTGAACATCAGGTCCCCTGGAGTACCTTCAAATCGCAAAAGGATATAATTGGTCTGGATTAAGATAAGCAACTGCCTGACAAGCCCTGTTTGGATGGATTCACAATGGCTTAACCGGCTGACATCTATTTTGTGATCGACACTTGGTAATTTAAGATGGCAATCATATAAAAGATGCCCCGTTGTCCTTGACAGCAACTTGAACTAGGCGCTGTGCATCCTGCTAACGCCGTTATGCTGGTCTCATCCATCAGCATCCTCGCCGTCCTAGGAGCTGCACCTCTTGTGCTAGCTAAGGAGACAGCCAACGATCTCCTCGCATCATTGAACAATCAGGCAATCGGGTCTCTTAAGAATTCAACACAGCCAAACACAAACAGTACATGCACTGCTTACAACGCACATGTGCGCAAGGACTGGTAAGCCTTGCAAGGCTTCCTCCTCACACATTGGATTTGCTCTCACTCTGATCTTGCTTTCTTCTTTAGGAAGCGATTGACGTCCGCTGAGCGAACTGACTATATCAACGCTGTATTATGTCTGAGAGAGAAGCCTTCCAAGAGTGACCCTTCCTTTGCCCCTGGCGCCCGAACTCGATATGACGACTTCGTTGCAGTCCATATAAGCAAGGCCTTTACTCTACATGGCACCGTAAGACCCTTGGAGTTCCAATTCCGACTCGTATACTAACCGGCAATCCTTTTACAAAGGCGAACTTTCTCACTTGGCATCGTTACTACGTCTGGGCTTACGAACGCGCCCTCCGCGATGAGTGTGGCTACAAGGGCTATCAGCCGTACTGGGACTGGTTCGATGGCTCCGACTTTGCTAATATGCCACTTTTCGATGGCAGCGAAACCAGCATGAGCGGTGATGGTGAATTTGTTCCCCACAATGGTACTATACTCAAGGGTGGTAATATCACCATTCACTTGCCTTCGGGAAATGGCGGCGGCTGCATAAAGAATGGTCCGTTGAAAGGGTGATTAAAGCCGAAAGGAATCATGATCTGAAGAAACCAAGGCTGACTTCACATAGAGCCGTAGCCAACCTCGGGCCCATTGACCCCGCCATGGATGGCATGACTCGGAGCAATGGATCAATGAGTTACAACCCCCGCTGCCTGAAACGAGACCTCAGCAAGGAATTCATCAATACCTGGTTTACACGTGAGAACCTACACAACATTACAATTGGAGAGGCCTCTGGGAGCATCGAAAGCTTCCAGAATGAGCTCCAGGGTCGCTTCAGCGCCGGCTTCCTTGGGATGCACTCTTCAGGTCACTACGCGGTGGGAGGTGATGCATCAGACTTCTTCTCATCTCCCAACGAGCCTGTTTTCTGGTTTCACCATACTATGGTTGACTATGTCTACTGGATCTGGCAGGTTCTCCACCCTGATTTGGCCCACGATATTGCCGGTGGTATGACTTTCAACTCTCCCCGGGGTCCGGAAGGTCTGGTCACTGATATCCTTGATCTTGGTGTCAACGGCCCAAATATAACTATTGCTGATGCTCTTGACACACTTGCAAATACACCCTTTTGTTATATTTACCTTTGAAATTAGCTAGCTTTCAGTTAGCCGTGGTGTCTCCGAGAATTAGGCTACGAAGCATGGAACGTTTATTCAATGTGTACCATGTTGGCGAGGGCAAACCGCAGGCCTTGCATGAGACACGTAGGAGACGGAGCACAGATACAACTTACTTTCACCAACAGACTATTGTACTCATTCTCTCTAAATAGATTTTATGGTATTATACATACCATTAGTAATGATCTTTACATTATAATTGGTACCAGCACGTTATGTGAGTTGACATAAAATGCTAGATGTGATGCTCCATGAAATCAGCTGTGAAAATTGAGAGATTGGTTCAATGCAAAAAGAATCCTGTCAAACCGGTTACTAGGCATCCACAATCGCTACCCTTACCATTTATCATCTCTTTGTGATTGTGCGAGGGCGCATATCCCAAGTCTGGCGGAGCATTAGCCTTTTTCAAAAATTGTGTAAAGGTATATTGTGCAGCTCACATTGAAAACGTTGTCGCCTCGAATTGATATTATAACATGAATCGCAAGCACAAAGCTTCGTGTGAGCTGTAGTCCAGGTGAACCTGGCCATCACATGTTGGAATGTGATGCAAGATTATCAACATGCCAAGGTTTGAGCTGAATGCGGGAAGAGAGATAAGGTTTATTAGGTGGATTGACGCTTGCAATTCAAGTCACATATCGATACTTTTAGCGAGTTCTTATGTTGAGCGACTGATGTCCAATTGAATGCCACGATACCTACACGTGCCTGTGGCTTCTTATTATTCACAACGCCTCATTCCACTGTTGGATGATTAAAGTTCCACTGGTCAAATCCCTTGTATGCCAAGCTCAAAGTGGTTCAGGCAGATTTTTTTCGTAGTGTAGATGATCATGGGATCGATGGGGTTTCTGTGTTCTCAATATCTTCCAAGTTCCTTGTCCAGTTCAGTACTGTTCAAGCGCGTCAATTGGTATCCTGGTGTTTTTGTATTCTGTTGCCCTAGACCATCAAATATTACATGATTAAAATGTTGGTGAGGCGGGCTCTAAAAGGACAGGAGTTGTATTTGAGCGTATGCGCATGTGCGCTGCAATATAACGACTCAGTAACAGGGTACATTTTACGTTCTCTTACAATTAAATTGGGTTTCTCTTTTTTGTAGTGATTCTCACAGAATTGTCTAGGCCACCCCAAGGAACTAAAACGAGTTTTCGATAAAGAGAATACTGTATTTGGAAACTTCCGGTACTAGACCGTGTATTCAACTTTTTTTACTACTGTCAATGACCTCACTACACAAACGTCACGCATTAGCGTGCTGATATGTTGCCACGCTGTCCGGAGCTGTATTGAGACAATGACGCCACAAGACAGAATGTCTCAGTCGCCCCCCTTCCAGTTGCCTGCGACGACATGGGGAATAATTGGTTGATGAATCTAATCATGCCATGCGGGCTGGTGTTCCTGTGGTAAGATTCTATCGTAGAAAATTCACTAAACCCTGACAAAGCAAAATACGGCTTGACACCTGGTTAGCTCCGATTCATTCAAAATGTACTTGGAGCAGTGGGCCGGCCAAATGTCTGCTGGACCCTGTCGTCATTCTCAAGACAGCGAGAGACGTTCCTTTTCGCCCCCTTGTCCCATTGGTGCTTGACGTGGCGATCCGATGATCCTCACCATGTGTCTCCCATTTGTTTCATTTCGGCCGGCGGCCCAGTTGGACTGGTCACAGACAATAAATCATCTGCCAAGTTCGACTTGAGAACAATGAGCAAAGAATCCCGCTTGCCATGCTATAGAAGCCCATGCCGAGTGCTTGTTGAACTGTTACACTGCATTCAGACAGTGAGGCTGGCCTGAGTTTGATTCGTCAAGGTTCAAGGCCACGGGATGAGAGATTTCAAGCGCACGGATAGAATTAATCACAGCGCCCTCCTTTCATTGGCTTTGCCTGGAATGCCCCCACTTATTCGATCCATTTCAATAAAATTAGCATGTTATTTTCGAAGCAGACCATGCCCAATTTGCCAAAAAGTGGCGCTGTCATTCGCCGTCACACGCTGCGAGAAATATATTTACCCCCGTTGTCCGCGTGCTCTCCTTCCCGTGTCTGCCCCCATGACAACTTTGACCATCCTTCCATTAGTCGGTACCGATGAGCCAGTAATCTGCACTAGCAAAGCAACATAGAATTTCAAGCCCCGTCTTCTCCATGTTTAGATTATCATTTTTCAAGAACATAATTTTGGTTGCGTTTCTCCTCTGCCTTGGTGTTTCCGGTCACAGAAAGCCAACTGTCTTCCTGATTCGTCATGGCGAGAAACCCCCGGTTGGCAACGGGTTGAGTGCTGCTGGGAAAGAACGTGCTCAATGCCTGCGAGAAGTATTTGGCGACGCATCTCCCTACAACATTGACTACATAATAGCGCCCTCATATTCCCACAGTAAGTTAGACCCATAGTACAAGGCTTAGGTCAACATCTAACACAATATTTAGGTGGGAAGAGAAAACGGTCATACGACACCGTCGTGCCGCTAGCTCAAGATCTTGGTGTTCGTGTAGATACGTCATGCCACCGAGATAATCATGAATGCGTGGTCAGATTAATTCATAAGCACTCTGGGCCAGGAAATATTCTCATTTCGTATGTGCCCCCGAACTACAGTTTTTATGTTGCTAACGATTTACTTAGTTGGCAACACAAAAACCTTAGAAAGATTGCCCAACACTTGGGTGCCAGACACGTAACCAAATACCCAAAGGGTAGATTCGACGTAATTTGGACATTGCCACCTCCTTACAACAGGATTACTTTTGAGGAGTCGGAAAACTGCCCTGAATTAGATACTGATGTCGAGGAGCTTTAAAAGTCCATAGAAAATTTGGTTACCAGGGATAATCAGAAACAATTTAATGAGATATTGCGATAATCTCGGCTAAAGCTAATATCTGTCATAATTCCGAGATGCATCAGTGGTATCTTAGCGATCTCTGGCCGATGCAATCGACGATATTCTGTGCTCGGGGAACATCTACTCTAAGAAGATCGTTTGCCTGAAATTTTGTTCAAGCCGACCTCAACAACAAAATTGGCGTTGTCTCTTCTCAAGCTGTCACACCATTAGCATCTCTTAATCATTGTCAATAGAGTAGAATTGACAACTTATGCAAAACATGAGCGTCAATGATATCACCCAGATGTGTGCTATCAAATGAACATGGGAAAGAGTGATTAAGAGATGGGCCAGATCGGCGCCTCCCATTACAACAGTGTTACCTCATGCATGCCGACAATGCCGATGATATAGCTTGTTCTTCCCATTAATCCAATCACAACTTGCAGCTGCTTCACAGTTCAATTTTTAATGTGTAGCGTTTGATGGATAATATTAGCCCAGGGTCCACGCCCTCATTAATCTGCGTTTGCAGGGCACTGGCGGAATACCACTATGCTGAAATAATGACGAGACTTTCAGTCATCCAATTTTAGAGGCAATATAAAACCATGTACTGTATAGACCCCTGTGGACTATGATGCTGGCTTTAATCTAGACGGACATGTTGGTAAACCAGCTCTTGTAACTGGGGCTTTAGTCTAATTACAGGAGTGTAGTGCGCAGAGTGATTGATTGTTAATAGGAGCAATGGCTTGGATAGTTATATGTGCTGGTATTGATTCTTGCAGGGCAAGGGTAAAACTAGCACAAGTAGCCTCGAATAGTTGACTCAAATAATCAAGTGCACTGTGATTGTTGGTGATAAATGCGTCTCTGAGGATGAAAAGGTATCCCCCAAATTGAAAGGAAAAATGTGAGAGCCGTTGCCGAGACACTTTTCGTTGGAATAGCTCATAGAAATACCAAATTGTTTAAGGCATCAAGTATATCCAATACTATGTAACCAACAGGATAGCCATGAGTGACTGTTTGACAACGTAACAAAGTGTTCTCCTTCCGGAAAGATTCACTGGATCATCACGAATGCGGGCATATTCCAAACTAGCAAAATTTTCTCATTCAAGAGTCAGACATTATGCATTATTAGGTCTCAGCTTCTTAAATAATATCATAACTAACTCAACATATAGTAGAGGGTGGCCCGAAAAACTATAATTTAGGCATCATTGATTATAACCTCGAGACCACATTACATACGGCAAGGTTCTCTCGGCATTCCGAATCTTGAGTGACAAAATCATTAATGGGATATCTCTTTTTGTCTGCACATGCGGGCCTTGATATCGAAGAAAATGCCAGCGACGGCATCATTCAAGTTCAAGTAGGTTAAGTGAGATCTTCACAAGTCGAGCTAGGATCTTTCCTCTAAATCAAAAGACAATAAAGAATAATACGATTTCCAAGGTACTATGGTTTTTTATATCGTCTATTATATGTCTGCACCCAATTTCAGACGCCAGTGGCTTGCGCACAAAGAAGATAGAAAAACACAATTTCCTGTCTACTTGCAAAGAGTTCTAACTGAGTTGTTGGATTGTTGGACGATCTCTATCTTATCAGATTAAGACTGAAAACGTGTCCAACATCATTAATTTGTGCCCTGGAATAATTGTTATTCTTCATGATGTCAACTGACCCTGGACCAAAACCACTTCCTCCCTGCTGATCGTTGAACTAGTAACCCGAGTTTAAGTCTTCACTATATTAGCAGCATGTCTAATTCTAGTCTGTATAATATCCATCCACTCCTATACTTGATTAGTTAAACTCTATCGAATAAATAAAAGGACTAGGAAATCTTGTACCTTGGCTTCTTTTACATTACCAGAGTTGAGGGTTTTAGTAAGTCCAGGGAACTCTGATGTACTCAGGTAGAAGGTGGAGCCGTCATCGTAAATGATATGCTTGTCCTTGTAGCAGAATTGGCGCTCGATCTTCAAGTACTTTTGATTCGCTTGCTCGATTGCCTCTTTCGGGGAAGTTGATTTGAGAGAAGACGCGTAAGTATCCAAGATTATGCTTGCATCATGGAATTCTGCAATGGCATCTTCAAGAGGCCCAAGGTCAAAAGACACGTAACTTGGGATAGATTCTCTGATCCTCTCAACATATTTGCTCATCGCGACAGCATAGTCGACGGCCTTTATTTGCAAGACGGGACTTTCAGACAAGTATGTTGCTATTAGAGCCCAAAGTTTTGCGGTCGTGGCGTGATACTTCCACCCCGGATCTCCAGTAGTGTTCATCCAATCGAAGGTGTCGAAGTTTGAGTGATAGGCCCAATAATTGGCACCAAAGCTGAGATCAGCTGTCGAAACACAAGCAATATTAAGGAAGTTAGGGGCATCTCCCCCCGCGGCCCCACCCAGACGGCCTCCCCAGTGTTCAAAGACTGTTCCGCCTTGGGGGGAAGCGACCGCTTTTGTTGCTCTGTGGATGGCATTTTTCAGGAGCGGGCTTGCCTTGGCTTGGAACTTAGGGCCAGCTGCTGCAACCACGACATCTAGATATGCCACGGCAGCCTTCTCAAGCCAGGGGAGACGAGACTTTATCCAAGATCCAGATCCATCCAAGGTGACCTCCATGCCTTCCCAGCTGGCAAAAATGATTGTTCGCCGAGGCCGCCATCCCATCTTATATGCGGCTGCGAAACTTCGGGCGACTTCCATCAAGGCTGCGGCGCCACTAGCGGAGTCACCCGCTCCAGGTCCCCATGAGTCGCGGTGATTGCCCAAAATGATGACTTCATCAATGGATCCTCTAATGATGCCGAAGGTTTGGTAGATGCTCTTGGTAGGAAAGTCCATTCGGTTATTCAGATTCAAGACAACATGCGGTGGTGATGGGCCAGTGTGATACTCGACTCCTTTGTACAACAGGCCACCCCCATGCCAATCCCTCCCCATGTCGGCTGCCTTTGTACCATGGCCATTGAGCTCTTTGAGTAGTGGTACTATATCCCCATAGGAAACAGGAATGGAGGGAATTGTCTCTCCTTCTACACTTGGATTCCCGTTACTGGAATTGACTGATGGTGCCATGTTAATATCATAACGAATGGGTTTCGAAAGTGACTCTTACCGAAAAGACCTATTGCACCCCTCTCAATGCAAGTCTCAGGACGCGCTGGCCCTTCTGGATAGGTTTTGTATCCATGCTCCTCTGTAATGCTGCCGTCTTGTTGTGGATCTGAATACGTCACAAGGCCAACAAGGCCTCTCTTCGCCGCGATCCTCATTTTGGACGCTCGCCAGACCTTGCCGTATTTCACAATAGCAATCTTGCCTCTTATGTCGACATGGCTATTATCTAGGTCATCGTAGTCTTTCTCGAGGCCAAAGTTTGCATACACAAACTGCGCCGTCACATTACCGCTAGAAGACATCGCATGGAAAGCTGGAGTGCGAATTCTAGACAAGTCGTGGGGAGGCAGCTCTTCCATCAACCTGGCTTCGTAAATAACTGATGTGGGCAGATGCTCTGACATGTTTATCAACGCCAGTCGCTGAAAGAGAGGTATGCTTAGCGTCGTATTGTGTACTACCATGTCCGTCTCTGGTATGCCAAACTCTTCCCATTTCTTCTTGGTCCAGAAGGCTTGTTCTTTGCCCTCACCAGGGAAATGGCTCTCCGAGGTGTAATAGTAGCTCCACTCAGAGGCGTGGGATGCGTCGAGCTCAGAGTGCAGGATGGTCTCCAAGTCTGAGATTGACAAGCTGTCCTTGACGCCAGGATTGGTGTAGGAAGGGCAGGGTGTGAAATTCAGTGATCTTGAAAATAATGTGAAAACGATTGTTAAAAACACCATAACCAACAACAAAAGTTTTCTTTTGGGGACCCATCGGGCCGCTGTGGCTGGATGGTGGTTATTGTGACCATGTTGATAAATTAAGTGTATGGAGTTTGCCTTGAGGAGATTGGGAAAATCCGAGGGACGCAACATGGCTGCTCTTGAGAACCAGTGTTTCGGGAGTAATTAGCCAACTGAGAGGGATTACGTAGAGAGATGGGCTGCCAGTCGTTCCACTCTGTTATTTATAGGACATGGCTGGACGGCCACCACGGTGTGTCTCGCCAGCTTGTATCAGCAGGTCAAAATCCACAATTTACAACCATTTACGTCATGCTGTCGGTCACCTGTACCACCAAAAACCTGATATCACACTTGCAGCTTAACCATATCGCCTGCGAGTATGATGGCTGGAGCCCAGCCTTAATTTTGCCAGAACAGGATTCGCCTCCATAGGAGACATTTTGTGCCTCCCTTACCATAGTATATCTAGATATATACTATAATAGCCTTTTGAATGAGAGGCCCGATATTCGTCCGCCTGATCACGAGATACCGTAATTATGTATTAACCTACGATTTGGTAACAACTGTCTTAAATGGTATCACCGCACAACCTGGGCTTGTCTTGGCCGCTGCAAAAGTTACCGTGGCTGCCGTCCTGAGACCTGATATTGGCAGCACCACCGTCGCCATCCCGATATTAATTTCGGCACATCTATACCTTTTACATTACAGTCTGACTAGCCGCACAGAGTTTCTAAGTAACCTTTGTGCTTTTTCATTACCGTAACACTAATTATGAATCCTTCTTCCGCTCCACAGCGCAACAGCTTTGTACAGCTACGACGCTTTATATTCCTCTGAGTGCGATAAGACTGCAACTGGGTCGCGGGCCTAGGGTTAGGGTTAGGGTTAGG
>NAGG01000680.1:0-10352 GCA_003031705.1 Calonectria naviculata
AAAAAAAAAAAAAAAACTACCGGCGTCATGTCGTCAACAAAAAAGATTAGTGCCTCAATCACTAGGGGGAAAAAGCAAACTATGACGAGCAGCAAACTACTAAGAAAAGAACTTGTGCCTCTGGCCGTTTTTGGTCGGCGACTGACCTGCCACACTGCAGCAAGCAAGCAGCAAACATCAGTCCCGCGCTAGGCTAAACCGGGTAAGCACAGGCTCGCCCGCGTGCCACCAAACGACTCCATCGTCCAACCTCCATCGACTGAGCTAAGTTGCAACCGCGGAGAGAGAAAAAAAAAACGGTAAACGCTCTCTCAGGCGCACACACGCTTTCAGCTCCAGACGACCGGTCGATTCGGCATTGCAAGACGAAAAGCCATATTGTTCTCTTGAAAAAGAAATACAATTGCTCTTCGGCCTTGAGGAAAAAAAAAACCCAGAAGATTGGCTCATTTTTTTTTTCTCTCTCGGCACAAAACACCAAACAATGGCCTCACGAACAATCATCCCGCGCTTCCTGCTCCCCCTCCAGGGGCCGCTGTGGCGCGGCCTCAGCATCCCGCTCTCGCAAAACATCTACGTCCGCTTCGCCTCCTCATCCTCGTCCTCGTCCTCAAAGCCCGCCAAGCCCATCGTTCTCGAGAAGCCCACCCGCTTCAACCCGCCATCGCACGGCTCCCGCCTCAAGCGCAACTCCATGCCCCGGCACTATGGCCCCGAGCTCACCCACGCCGAGAAGATGGATCAGGACCGTCGAGACTACCCGGGCATGATGGCTCCTGAGGGAACATGGGGGCATTGGTTCTGGCACAGCCGTGTGCTGCACACATTCATCACAATGGTATGATAATCGCTGCTTTTTTTTTTCTTTACACCGCTTGCCCCTGCGCAATAGGGAAGACAAAAAAAAAAATACCGATGAAACCAAAAAAAAAAATAATGCTAACACCTGAAAAGGGCACCCTCTTCATTCTCGGCATCATGACCTTCTTCATGAACTACGCCTACAACTCGCCCTTCAAGGACCTCGTGCCCCCCATCTCGGACCTCTGGTCCTCGCCCGTGCACTTCTTCAACGCCTGGAAGTACGTCATCGTCGAGCACGAAAAGGACAAGGCCCTCAAGGCCGGCGAGCACCGCACCCGCCACCTCGACGACGTCGCCAAGCGCCGCTACTTTATGAAGATGCACGGCATCGAGCCCAAGGACCCCGTCTCGGCCGTCTTCGGCAGCGGCAGCAGCGAGGGCAAGTCGGAGCAGGAGCTCGAGGCCGCCGCCATGGGCCGCGAGGAGCCCCCCAAGCCTGCCGAGGAGGATAAGCCCGCCGAGCCCAGAAAGAAGTGGTTTGGCATCTTCTAAACCGCGCGGTTCGATTATTTCGTCTGCTTCCCAAAAGAAAAAATAAAAGAAAAAAGCTGTCAGTCACGATGTATGTATCATTAGCCCATAGCCACGGCGCATTTCTACCCCCCCTTCAGGTGGTCAAACCCCTTGTAAGACTAGGTAATCATCCTTTTTGAAACACCTGTAATACTCCTCTAAATCCTTGCTTCCAATAAAAGGCTTTTTATGTGTGTGCGTGTACAAGATAATGCTTTGGTTGTTGTTTTTTTCATGACAATTCCACTCCCTCGAGTCCGTCCAGCACCTCTTCCGCGACTCCTCCCTTTTCCAGCACCGTCTGTATTATGCTGTCCAGCACCCCAAACTTGGTCCCTCCCAGCGGCGCCTTCCACACGCCCTCGGTGTTCTGCACCTCTCCCCTGTGCTGCTTCGCCGGTGTAGCGTTCCCCGCGGTGCTCGTGTTACCGGTGTGAGGCACGCCGGGCGGCGTCAGCCTCGACGGCGGGTCAATCGTCCTGATGGACAGCAGCCGCAGCTCGCGGCCCTTGGAGTCCACCTCCATGTCTCCCGCCTCGCTCGCCCGGCGCACCTCGGACACGGACACGGCCAGCGCCGTCTCGGCGACGGCGAGCTCCTCCTTTGCGGGGTCGAAGATGACGTTGTCGCCCACCGTCACGACGAGCAGCGTCACGGGCGGGCGGGATCCGCTGGCGGCGGCGCCCTCCCGCGGGAACAGGAACGTCGAGGCCTCCCAGTCGTCGTCGAACATTGGGTCCTCGTCGCCCTCCGACTTGAGGCGCGGCAGGCGGGTGGCCAGCAGGGCGAGATGTGTGGTTAGAGAGAGGAGAGGCAGAGGGTATGACAGTGGGGGGGAGATGAGAAGGACCTATATGAGAACCCAAGTTAGCCAACATAATCTTCTTTTTTTTTTCAATCGCCAAGATGCAATTATGAACGTACATCGAGATATAACCGCCAGTGAAACCGCCGGTTGATAAACAGCTTCTGCGCAAACTCCTTGTCCGCGAGCAGCGCCTCCCTCAGCATCTCGGACAGGAACACGGTCGACGCCTCGTCGTCGCGCTGTCCGGGGATCTCGACGGCCAGCTCCAGCCACTCGCCGCGGGTGCGCCTCCCCTCCGTCGTCTCGCCGTCCCCGTTCCGCTCCCGCTGCTGCTCCTCGGCCGCCGCGGGGCCCTCGACCGTCTTCTCAATCTCGGCCTTGACGCCCACGATGGCCTCGGTGCCGTCGGCAAAGTGCACGCGCGCGCTGCCGTTTGTGCCCGGCAGGATGCCCGTCTCGGCCGTCAGCGGGCGGAACTGCGTCGGCGAGCGCCCGTCGGGCCGGATGGGCGGCTTGAGCCCGAGCGACTGGTGCAGGTAGGCGAGCTCGGCCGGCGAGAAGAGAATCTGTTGCGACGCCATGATGGTTGTTTTTATCGCATGCCCATTGGTCCCCAAGTCTTTCGAAATCAGGTGCTCTTCGGATGGTGAATGTCTATCCTGCTGTTTTTTTCGGTCGTCCTCTCAGTCGCTTTTGGAGAAAACAGAGGCGGTGACGTCGTTTGCTTGCTGGGTCGCGACGCAAGGCTGAAGGGTTTTTGAAAAAGTCCGAGTTGGGGCCCTCTCACCTAGGTGAGTGATAAGATAAAAAAAATGTCAAGTGGTGGTGCGGGGTGTGGGGAGCTTGCTCGAGCAGTATCCCACACTACTAGCCAACCATCAACATACACCCCAACACAACAAAAGAAGGCAAATGGCAATAGCCTTCACGTCTCACATAAGACCCAAATCTAAAATGAAATATTTAAATCACTTTGAGTCCAAGATTAAGATTGAGGGCCATAATTTCTCCAGGTTAACACGCTTACAGATGCACGTTTGGAGCTTCCATGACCCCTGAGAACAGAATACCTGCAACCACATTTACGCTCAACCTCTCTTCAACTCAAATCTATATGTTTTCTAACTTTTAGGGGTACATGATCAAGAAAATACAGGCGGCTTCTGGCAAAAAGAATCTGGACCTCTTGCCAGGCCCCCAGACCTACCTGCTGGGTGCAAAATCCAAACAGATTTCATCCATCAGGTCTGATCCAATGGCCGCCACTAGCTCAGCAACGCCTGCTCTCAGACCAGGCCAGTCCTCAGCGCCACTCTCATCCCAGCTCACGAGATCGGATGTTCGATAGAGGGGCCCCCCCGGAGCAATCCTCAACGAGATGTGGTCCATATCCAAAGCAACCACCTCGGCCAGGGATGGAATGCCCGGCATTTTGTAGTTGAAGAGAAACGCACTATCGTCGTCAGACTTGCTAGAGTTAGAACTTAGCTCATCATGCGCATTGTCCATCTCCACCTTAACACCAGCAGCTTCGGGCGCGGGCGTCGCAAGTGTGCCCCTCTCTTCGGCCAAACTAACAAACGGCTTCTTGTCAAGGAGGTCCAAAACGTCTCGGTCCAGGAGGTCCCACTTCAAGGACACGGGATCGAGAATCTGCTGCGGCGCATAGTCCATTTTGTACTTCATCTTGGGGCAGCTGTGGATATAGAAACCAGGATACCACCACCCGTACCCCTCCTCGACAGCCAAGGCAATCTCGTAGAGTGCGCCAAGCTTGCCGGGAGCGTGCTGGTGCACACTTTCGTCGTACAGAAAGTAGACGGAACTGACGCAGTCGGGCAGCAAGTCAAGGACGCCGATGGCCACCAGCTTACCATCCAAACGATAGCATTGATGGTAAGAACCCAGCCGGCGCTTACGGCCATCTGGGCCAAGCATCGTCTCGCGTCTCAGGGGGGACGTGCAGAGAAAACGCTTAAAGCCTGTCCTGGAAATCTCAGATGGCTCTTCATGGTGCACAACTGTTTGGTAATTCTCGTAAACCGCAAATTTTTCCTCGGTAAAGTTGTCGTGCTCAAGCGTGACTTCAAGTTTGTGGGTGGGTTCCGGGGGCGTCTGTAGTTGGGCGTATTCAGCCTCATGGATCCGCTCAATTAGGTCAAACTGGTTGTCTCGCTTCTTCGCCTGGTCACGCGACTTGGGGTGGAGGCGAGCAGCCTCCTTGGCGTACGAATCACCAATGACGTATCTGTTAAAGCGGTTGACCGTCTGCCGCTGGGCCCTCGATGGCTTGAACTGACCTGCGTCGAGGCGAATGGTATAGTGCGGGCAGCAGGAGCGTCGCTGGTCCGGGCGGTACATGAGCGTCCCGGACCGTCTCCAGCTCCTGTCGAGGAGAGTCTGATAGAAGCCAGGGCTTATGGATGTGGCTTTAGCATAGTACGAGAAGCCTGCCGTCCCGTGAAACTAGTCAGCCTTGGCACAGTTGCCCAGTTGTGGCGTGGGAATATGGAACGGGTGGTAGCATGACATTGAGATGCCAGCCGAAGCAGACATGATACGAGAGCCGAACCGGCAAAAGCATCCGCCGTGTTGAGTGGTGTCAAGATATTCAAGGGTAAAGGGCAAGGGAAATTCACGTTTGGACTGACTCTTGCCGCTGGTTCCACAGTAGCCGCATCTGGAGGAGTTGGAGTATCCTGGTTCCTAGTCAGCCGGGACCAAACAGAGAATGTGTTAATGTAAGTGTGGGGGACGAGGAGCTACATCGTGGAGCTCCAGGTGAAGCTCCGAGGGGTCGATGTGTGGGGGTTGGATGTCTAAGGACAGAAAGGATCGTGAATGCGTCAATGGGCGTATGGGAGAAGCACGGCAAGCCCACGGGGTCACAAGCCGCATCGCCGCAATTGCCAGACTGGGCAGCCTTGAAGCCATCATCACATCACACACACAAGGGCATAGCAAAGGTGACTCAGCCCAGTCACAAGATGTAAGCCATTTTTTTTCAAGAACTCTCGAGTGTGCGAGGGTTCATGCGATGATCCGGGTCTGCTGCAGGAGAGATGAGGCGGAACTAGCAGCACGGGGCAAAGTATCCGAAGCCTAGGCGCCGGGGGAGGGGGGGACGAGTGATGGGACGAGGTGCAGTGTTTTGTGGCAGGCAACCAGGACACAGGGCCGAAAACATGCAGAGGCGAGTGGGAATGAAGGCGTGTAATTGATGCTGGTGGGAAGGCAATGATGGTGGCGTCCAGGCATCGGATCGTCACACGTGCAAGAGGGAAACGCAAGGCGAGATAGAAGAGGAAATGCGGATGACGATGAGATGATGGTGTATGGACATGTGCCAGCGAGTGCCTAGCCCGCGCAAGGGTTCAGAGTGGATGATGTGGTGGATGGAGGGGCGTTGGGACTGGAATTGGCCTCGACGTTTGGCGCCGGGGAAGACGGGGAACGTGGGATGCGATGGGTGAGGGCCGAGGCCGAGATGGTGGAGGAAGGCGACGAAAAAGTGACTTGGGGTGTCCGGGACGGGGCATCAGAGACAACGGGGCGCAACGGGGACGGCGGCGGCGGCAGACTTGGACCGCATGGCGCCGGGCAGCCAACGACAGGCGGGCATGGCAGCACGGGTGCAAATGGTTGGAGAAGAGCTGGAGAATAAGCACTCACCAATTGGCGAGATATACTCGGGCTGCGGCGACGCATCTTCAGGGATCCGCATGCCACCTGGTTCCATCGTGGGCCTGCGCGTAGCACGACTGGAGCCGCGTAGTCGCAGGCTAAGCCGGGTCCTGTGCGGTTTTGGTGAAGATTTGGTGAGCTTGGAGAGCGGCGGATGGCGGAGGCGGCGAAGGCTTGTGCGCGAGCGAGGCTACCCAGGACAGGCAAGTTGGTGCGTGAGGAGCTCGACGGTGAGCCAGGGGTGAGTGATGGAGGGGCGGCCGTCTCTTGGAGGTGGAGAGAGGAGGGGTGAAGAGGGGTGGACGATTAGCGACGAGGATCGCGTGCCAGCTTTCCAGGACCTTCGTCGAACAAGTCTGGGACCCGGGCTGAGGCCAGGGCGTGGGATGACTCGAGGGGGGGCGGCTTGGTGACGGTGAGGGCGACGGTGACACACGGGATAGCGGAGGAGCAGCCCGGGTGACTGCTTTCGGACCTTGACGCCTCGCAGGGTTGGCGAAGGGGGGTTTGACGTTCTGTTGCAGTGCGTTGAGCAGTGTAGGTAGGTAGTGCGTAGGGCGGAGCTTTTGGATCTTGGTTGACAGACGACGGGCGACCTGCAAACAGGGGTCGAGTTGCCGGACTGCGGGAATCGCGAGGCTTGGTGCCGAGCAGGGAAGCGGGTGCTAGCTAGGTGAGCGTACTATGGTACTAAGTTGTCCTGTACCGGAGGCTGTCGGCATTCAAACGTTTCTGGGTGTGTTTGGGAGGGGTAAACCAGACGAGGGCGAAAAAAGAAAGCAAGACGACCGGGGGGAACGGTTCCGGCGAGACGGATTGCGTCCGGAGCAGTTAGCTGTGTCTCGTATGTGCCTGCTCTGTCTATGTATGCCGGATTGTATGCACAGCAGCATAGAGGCAGACGAGAGACATTGACAGCAAGGAAAAGAATAAAGATTGGCCGTGGTTTCAAGGCCTTGGCGCGGATGCTGCAGCGTTAAAGTGTGTAGCGGCGACACGACGAACAGCGAGTGGTCGAGTTGATTGCGCCTCAATGGAGAGCGGCGTGTTAGCCCAACGGCCCAACTGGACAGGAGGGCCAGGAGGGGGACGTAAAGGGAAAGTACAAGGTAAGCCAGGCAGGCAGGCACGCGCCAGTCAAGCATCTGCGGTCTGTCGTCTGTCGCTGGCCAGCTGTAAGTTGTGGGGTGGATGGATGGTGGATGGTGACGATAACTACCTACTTGGGTAGTGTAGCTACAGAGCCCGCGGAGCACAGCGCACCGGCGAGGCGAGTCACGGCTCCGGCCGTCTATCCTTCCCGTTGACTCGTTTCCATCCGCCGCTGTTTGGCCCAATACTCTGGTCCGGTTCTTCAGCAAAGTGCCACTAAATTCTAGAAAAATCCAGCCCACCGGACCTTCAGCCGTCGTCACTGACAAATACGCAGAGGTGCCAAGGCCCAGTTAGACACCCCCGCCCTCCGTCGTTCTCATCAGTGCCAGTGTGTCCGCGTGTCTCTGCTCCGTCCCCGCCCCTCTTCGATAGAGTGGAGGGGAGGGGTGCCTGTGGTCCCAAGGGTCCAGTCCAGCGGATCCATCACAGACCCAAGCGCTGAGGTTCCCGAATGTCTGCTGGAAGCGCAGGGGGGTAGTTGGCCGCTGCTCGGGACCCAAGCTTAGTTTTGACCTGGCCCTGGCCCCAAAAGGCCCTTCGTCTCGGGTCTCGCCTCTGGTCCTGGCCCTGAGTAGTCCCGACGGAGGGGCATGACAGTCCGGTGCTGGCTCTGGGACTGGCCACGCGCTCCTGCATCTGCTGCAGTATACATCATGTTGGCATGCTGTCACAGATGGATCCTCTGCTCTGTAGATCTGAGGAAAATCCCGTTGCTGCCGGTTGGTCCATGTTTCGGAAAATCCCATCGACGAGCATCGACGCCGTCGACGACATGTTATGCTTGTTTCGCGACTGAGACAGCGTTGGGCTCGAGAAGGGGGGTCACTCCCAACACCTCACAGGCCCGAATCGATGTACGGTACCTTTTCCTGTCCTTGGCTCTTCTTACCCCCCCAGTTCCAGCTAGGCAAGGTCACCGACAGCAGGCCAGGATGGGAATGGAGATTGGGGGACACGCAGAAACACGATCGCCTTTGCTCAACGGCGGCCAATGCCCGTGCCGCAAATGGACATGGCTCTGGCTTCCTTGCATGGTGCAGCTCCTTTCTGTGCTACCTGACCTGGCCAGTCCGGAGTGGTTCAGCACCACCCAGTCGGCGTCCCGTCCTGTCATGGCTGGCTTCCATGTGCAGAGCCTGTTGAGAGCTTAGTTAGGCTCAGTGTTGAGAAATGCGATTGCATTGGATCCGCCCCTGCAGGCTCCATATCGGCGTCGATCCGATAGAGGCCAGAGGGGAAAAAGTACGGCGAGAATGAGCAACAGACATGACAAACCAGTGCCTGTCCGACTAATGAGGGCTTTTCCTCTTCGTTTAGCAGCTATCTGCTATACTCCCGGGACCTGTCGCCGGATAGCTCTTGGCCAAAGCATTTTTTTTTTTTGGGTTGTGGAACTAGCAAGGGACGACCGGCGCTACAACATGTCCGGCACGAGGGGCTAGGATGGAGACTCAGTGCACGTTGATCATCATGGCCAGCAAATAGAGGAGCTGGCAAAGGGCCCCGAGTCGGAACATGGCCGGCCATCAACGCATTGGCTGGCCACGATACGAGCAAGTAGACCAAATCAGAAGTCAACCAGACTGCTGCTTCGTGCGCGTGAAAGCATGGCATGACACTCACCTCTGCGCAATGCGCAGGCTTATCCGGTAAGGAAGTCAGCGAGTCACATCGGTCAGATCTTGCCCGAGTCCTCTGAATCGATTGCGTACAGTCCAATTGGACCTCCTGGGTGACGGGAGACCAAGGAAGTGCACCCAGCCCTGGCAACGGTTGAGCCGGTGGCTTGTTTCTTCACCCCTCAAACTCCCCGTCGTCATCTTCAGGGTGTGCTCTGTTTGCTAGGTGGGTGCCCCTCCTGCTAGGGGTGCTACGTGCTAATAATACTGAGAGAGTGCGGACGGGACTAAGGCACTCCAGCAGCTGCACGCGAGCGCGGCAGCGTGGCGGCGCAAGAGTAACAGGCCAGCCCCATGCTCATGACGCATAAGGCCGTCGACGTCGATGAACCTATCATTAGCAACATGTGAATGAGACGACCAATTTGGAGGCGAAGAAAAAAAAAAGAGGTTAACTGCAGTGAAACGCCAGCCCGCCGGTGCAGCGACGGGCCCCAAACCAAGCCAAAACCAGACCCCACGCTGCAACAAGCCGCCCGCGTGCTGATATACCGACTCGAGACGTGGTTGGAACAAAAAAAGGGCCCTGTCTCAATTTTTCTCTGAGACTCCCAGACTCCGAGAGGAGGGTTCAGATGCCGAAGTTATCGTATGGTACGTACTGTTGTCAGGTGCATGTAGTTGCATTGGCATTGATTGCCTGGTTGATTGATTGATCGATTGATTGATTGCCTCGTCGATAATTTTTTTGGGGGCCATCACGTCTTGCATCCCTCCCCTCCCTTTCCTCAAGCTCGGTCTGGCCAAAGCATCTGGGCTGCTCTCGATGCGCCCACCACCCCAGAGCGAATGACAACCATCTGCTGCGCTGTTGTGCAGCTGTGCGGGCTGCAAAGGCGCTGCAGGCTCTATCCTTTCGGCTTGCCTCCTGTTTCTGTTAGTACGACTGCCTTCCGGTGTATTTTCATTCGATGCTCTGCCGCCCCACCAGGCCAGACGGTCCATGTCATGTAACTGTATGGAAGCTCAATTGCCTTCTACATGGACGCAACGCTGCACATCCCATGGATCCCACATCCCACGTTCGCGCAGAGCACATGCTGGGAGCTTCATCTGTCAGTGGCACCACGCAACATGCGCTCCGGCCTGGTCAACGACCCCATTCTGCAGCACCCAAAAGCACGAGAGGAACCTCGGGAAACAGGTGACCTGAGCTTCACCGGCCGGCGGGACCAGCGGGAAGGTGTATGGACTCTGGCCAGCAACCAAGGACACAAGAGAATCAACCAGGCAGGGGGGCTGGGCCGATCTGGGATCATCTTTGTTTCTTGTCTGCTCTGTTTCTCTCCGTCGTCTCCGACTTGGGGACCTGAACTGGGGCCTGCACACACACCCTCTCGCTGCCTCTACCGCACAAGGCCCTCCAACCATGCCATCCACACTTCCCTACCAGGTTGGCTTCCGAGCTTAATAAGAAGACCAGATGTACAAGGGTGTGTCGAGTGTGTGTGAGGGGGGTGCATCGTTTTGAGAAATCTCCCAGCCAGCTGCTCCGTGCTGGTGCTGCGCGAAGTAGGTACCTAGTATGTTTTTTTTTTCTCCTCTCCTTCTATATTTTTTTTTTAATATTTTTTTCCTCCTTCGCCAGGTTTTTCTTCCAATGCGCAACCCCATCCACATCCACAAATCCCCCATCTATCATCCCCCCC
>NAGG01000681.1:0-43260 GCA_003031705.1 Calonectria naviculata
ATAAAGAATAATATATTAGATTAGATAGGTTAAAAGAAATGCTAGGAAGGAGAAGGCTAGAGGCAGAGGGTGCTAATAAATAGTATATAAGACTAAAAGGTAGAGAAAGAAGGGCAGCCTAGATAAAACACATCTAGGGAATCAAAAGTGCATTTCGGGTTACAATCATTGGGTGGTGACAATCATAAATCCTTTGTCTTTTGCCCTTCAATCCGCAAAACCATTAGAACCGTCGTGGTTATTGGATTCATGCATCCCTCCTCGGTCCGGTTCAGGAGATAAGAACGATGGTGTTACCATGGGCATACTGTGAGACAGGGCACATTGAGCGGCGGGATGGAATCCCGTTCGTGTGGGCCACATCCTCTATCGGGCATAGTGCACACTGCTTAGCGAACCCGTGCGGAATGCCAATCCGGCCCCCGCCTTCCCCAGCCATACAGCCGACTTGGGACTCGGGATGGCATTCCTGGTGGCGTTGCTGGCATGTTAACTAAAAACGTGCAATCCAAGAATTTTTCAGCAAGAGCACAATTGTGCAGAGTTTCAACTGGAAATAAATAGCAATGCCTGTGTTTATGAAAACTAGATGACTCAAATCAGGTGAACCAACGCAATCCTTGCAGTCAACTCTCCAAGTAGCCTCCAAAATCGATCAGCAATGATTTCTAGAGGCCGAGTCATACAGTCCGTCCTTGCGCGAACGTGAGTTATTCCACTTGGTTCATGGAATAGTTTGGGGTAGAAATGCAGTTAACATTGAGACACTTAGGCCATTGAGATTCGCACACATCCCGTCTAGAACCAGGATGAACTCGTGCGCTGCAGCGGCAGCCAAGCCAGCATTTTCAGCTGTGCAACACATCACAAACTTTGAAGAAACCATCGCGAACCGCCCAGATTTTGATCACTCCAATGCTCCTGTTGAAGTGACCAAGTCTCCTGATCCCACCTGGTCCTATGGCAAAGGCGTGCGCGTTGGGCCAAATTCCACGCACAACGAAAAAGAACATACAGAGATCGATCCTTACTCTCCCGACCGATCTGTTGTGCAAAACTACCGCCTATTAGTCTCCGGAATTGCACCTCGACCAGTTGGCTTTCTTAGCACAGTTTCTGCCGATGGGAAAACGAAGAATCTTGCACCATTTAGCTATTTTCAGCTCGTCGATCATGATCCCCCTATGTTCATCATCAGCTTTTCATCTCGGTTTGGTCCGATCAAGGATACATATAGGAACCTCAAAGAGACTGGCGAATGCGTCATCAACACAGTCTCTGAAAACATGATTGAGGCGGTCAGTGCTTCCTCAATTGATGCTCCATATGGCCTCTCCGAGTGGGATGTTACCGGCTTGACAGAAGCACCTACAACGACGGTCAAGCCATCACGTGTCAAGGAGTCAGTACTATCGATTGAGGGCAAACTAATTGATATCAAAGAATTTGATGGCCACAAGCCAGGGATGAGCAATGCTGCGATATGCCTCGTCAAGGCTACACGTTTTTGGGTGCAATCGGACGCAGCCAATCATGACTTTAGTCATATTGAGCTTGACAAGCTCCGCCCAATTGCCCAGCTTGGTGGAATGTCTTATGGTCGGATTTCTTCTACATTTGAACTACCTCGTACAAGATGGGTTGATGAGAAGCCAAAGAGTGAGCTATTGGCTAAATTAGAGGCGTCAAAGCCATAGAATTGATGGCTTGTTGGAGACCAGTGAATTTGTATGACATAGAGAGTAGATAAAAATGCGTTAATAAAATTGCCAATCAACCATATCGAGCGAGCGAAACATTAGCTTCATCGTGGTGACTCTTGAAGGCTCACAGCTGCTGTATCTATGAGCTTACCATCATCAAACATGGCTGAATGAATATTCTGATACCCTCTAACTCACACTACGACCTAGCACTTAGGCATATCAGCTAAGACATACATATTAGTATATACACAATCCCAATGCAGGCATAAAGTATATAAAATTATCTAGCCTGGGAAATAAGTATCTAATCGATGGTGTTCAATCCGAGCAAATACTATTATCTGCACACGATTGTAGAGAAATATGCAATTCGAGACAAGCGAGGCAAGAATTCAATTGCGAAAGGGCTTTTAGATGAATCACACAAGTTAACCATCTAGTCTGAGCCACGCAAATGCTGTGTTCCTCGCAGCAGGGCGTCCGTAAAGACACCCCGAACGGCGTTACGTTCCACCGTCACTAATGTCTGGATCGTACACCCCTTGGGCGAAGATATCATCTCCCTAAGACCAGCCGGATGGTCCCCGTTGGAAAGAAGCGAGCCTAACCCTACCACCCCTTGACTAACGAGCTCCATGGCATCCTGTCTTTTAAATCCTTCAACAACAGCCCCATCTAAAATTCCGTCCAGGGGCACTGTCAAAGTGGCCAGGCAAGTCGTGACCAGCACCGAACCAGCGTCAACCAAGGAATCGCCAAGGAATTTTGTGTTGCCGACAAGACCAAACATCCATTGAATGAAATCGGTATAATTTTGTGGAAAGTCGTCTGATGTCTGTTCGATGATTGTCATGGATTGGCGATATCGTGCGGCCAGATTGGGTATCGCCTTGACAGCATGAAAGTCTGGCAGTGTTTTGGCACCATTCGAAATGTAATTATACACGCCTTGAGCAGATAGCCCGGCCATCAGGCTTATCACCAGCTTCCCGCAAACGCTCTCGCGGACGCCGGGTTCTTGTAGTATCTTCTTCGCCATGCCTGGTTTGAATCCTAGTACAATTACATCGGCCTGCACCATGGCCTCTATATTTTTCTGGTGAAGCACGTCGACGTGCGAAGAGTGCTGTGCGAGCTGCTTCTCCAGAGTCTTTGCAGATGATTCGTGGTTAGTGCAAGCGATGAACTGTCTTATTTTAGAATGAGAGGCATTCCCAGCCTGATCATAGAATATTGCGTCGAGAAGCCCAAGCAGCAAAGCCGTTCCCATGTTGCCTAAAATGTTAGCTCGGGCGGTGCACAGAAACAAATGAAGCTCACCGCATCCTATGAAGGCAATTGTGTTGCCGGACGATTTCATCGTTTCAAAACAAAACAGCAAAACGACTTGGTGTCCAGGAATATAAACAACGGCCAGTTTCAATCAACACCAAATACATATCAAGCATTTAAATATTCACCCTATGGTTCCAGGACCGGAAACATATTCCGGATGCTAATTCCTTCACCACCGCCGGATCCTGAACCCGAAAGTGGGTCGCACCTCAACTCCAATACAAAAACCGCCGAAAACAATTAAAAACTGAGACAGGAGACTTGGCAGCGTATGCGGGTAAAATCCGGGGAAAGCTATTCATGTAAATAAAAGCCATTGATACTTAATAGACCTAAATCGAAGTTTGCTTTTGCCTACTTATTTTCCTGCATGTCCAACAGCATTTCGGCTCACATTAGTTTCGAAGAAATCCACTAGAAACATCACTCAATACTGGCTTCTTGCCAAGCATGAATTTTTAACAATTCTTTCGTGCACTTGTTCCTAACATCCAAATTCCTCTCGTGCTTTCCTTGCGATTAGAGTCGTAGACGCCCACCACGGCAAGAATCAACCATCTGCAACTCTCCGCCAGGATTAGCTCATGGACAGTCGGCTCCAGCCTTCTGCCAAGCCGACAGGGTCAAACCCAACTGACACACAGGCAGCGTATGCAGATAGCATGTCAGCCCACGGAAAGGCCAAGCTTGCGTTGGGCCCCCTACTACAGCCGCCGTAAAAGTGCCTAACCATTTCACCCAATGCATCGGGAATGGGCGTTACGGAAGCACCTGCATTCGAGCTGCACAGGCTAAGGCAGTCCAAGCGCCCTGACACGCCCCCAAGCGCACTGACTCCAGCTGCGAGCTTGTCCAAGAACCCACTCCGCCGCTCAGCAAAAAGGGATTCCCCAGGTGATCCATTCCAGTGACGAACACCATATTCATCGCAGGTGCGAGAGGGATGGCAGACTTGGCTCAGCTCAATCCAGTGGCAGTACCTGGCAGCCGAGTAGTGGAAGCCAACGGAAAAGAGGTGTGTCCGGAGTGGACCGGTGTCCCCGGTGGTTATCAGATGGTCGATGCTCTCTACCACGAGTCCGCGCAGGTACAGTGCCATGTGATCTATTCCAAGGCCAATTTTATGACAAAAGAGGGCCCCATTCAAGCTCCCTCTCTCACGCATGTCGTATCCCAAATCGAACGCGTCGTTCCACAGGATGATCGCATGCTGGCTCCGCTCCCATAGCTCCAGGCCAGGCCCGGTAGGTTTCACAGTAGCATGCATTGGGGCGGCTGTAGCTCCTTGGACGAACCTGAGGTTCAATACATCTCGGAGACGTGGTGGTTGCTCAGCGGAGCTGCTGGCAGAGGTGGAAGGGTAACTCACAACTGCGTACATTTCCATGAAAGCATCCGCTACAGACAAGTCGTCCTCTGAGGCAGTGTCAACCAGGCCAACTAGGCCATCGATGTACTGTGCTCGGGATAACCAACCCTCGGCTGTTTGCCCAGGTTGGAAGTCGTCACATATGGTGCTGGCAGTCAGCGCGCGGCATCGTCGGGCGCAAACATTACATTCACGTGTGACATCACCTGTATCCAAACAGGCGGGGCATGCAACAGTGAAGAAGAGAGTTACAAATGCCTCGAGGTTTGCCTCAACGATGGTGGCTGCATTGCAGCCGCTTAGACGGATGGTTTCCTTGATGCGATCACTGTTGCTCATGAAACGGCCGATGCGCACCCAGTCTGCACGGGGGGGGCCCGGCCACTGCCCAGCTGCGAAGAGATCTTGAACCCAAGACGGCATCAGCCGGCCGCAAGTGAGGTCCCCTCTTGCCATCGCTGAGATGCCAAGACGGACAAGGCTCTCCTGGTCATGGCAAGCCGCGGTGCAAGGCAGCCCGTAGGCTAGCCTGTGCAACTGCTCAGGGGTTGCGAGGAGGCCGCTCTCTTGGGGTGATGAAAGTGAGATATTATCGTCATCATCATCCACGGTTTCACAATAGCCGAGGCCGGAAGGCTTCGAGGCCGTTTGTCCTTGTTCGAGACGTTGAATCTGGCCTTGGACTTGTCGAAGAACCAGGTCTCGTGGACGGCCTCTTATGCGGGTTAAAGCGATGTCGTTGACCAACTCTGTATTCAGACGTCTGAGGTTAGTTAGGACGCGGTTCCTGTATTGGTCAGAGATGTAGCTGTCGAGAAGCATGGTGAAGTATTGATGGTGGTAGGTTATCTGACGGTGATGGGATGAAGGCTTGTGAGCAGAACAGAATACAAAATATTCCTGGCTTGCGATTGACGAGGAGCAGAGGGGGCAACATATAGCACTTTTATAGAGATTACTACCTGCTGCCACTGTTCGGCTGGCGGTTATGCCCTGCCACGCCAACGGGTAGTAAAATGGAAGTAAGGCAGTGATGGTAGCGCTTGTACTGTTTGTGCTTCGGGGCCCATGATTCGTCCTAGGATGGCCTCTGTCGGTCTAACCAAGCATTAGAATTCGTGGTGCTGGTCGTCAAAGCGGCGGTGTGGCGGCAGGCCTGTTTGTGACGGTGTGCCTTCGTTCCCGTCACTGGATTGATCAATGCATCAACGAGACCTGTGGTACGAACCTTATTACACATGATAGTACATAAGTAGGTTCTGTCTTATTAATTGCGACCTTGACTCAGCTACCTACTTAGTTTTCATCAGCTTCAAGATATTGTTTTTGAGAACAAGCATCCCAAACCCAGCACCTTTCACTCATTCTTTGCTTCACACGGCATGCAAAGTGATTTAAAACAGGTTCCTACTTTGGAATCAACACTATCTTTATTTCAAGTTAAGGCCATTTTTCTAATACAACCATTGCATAAGGCCTCAAGAGTGATGCCAAATATATTTTATTTGTCTCACCAGAATCGCCTTCAAGGTGTGCGAAACAACTCGTTTATCATCATGCGCCTCAAATCCTCGGCTGCATTACGGCAAAATTCGCCTCATATTTGTATCCGATAAAAAAAGGATTAATAGTTCATTCGAAACAAGCACTTTTCATTCATGCCATGTCAAATTATCTCAATCAAAGACTAACTAACCTCTTATTTGTAGGGGCCTTAGACATTCCATCTTCCTTGATGCCCAGCCCGTAAATGGGGAGTGCGCCGCCCAACATACTGGTTGATGATATGGTAGATGTGCAGGCCAAATTGATCCACATCACACACACAATGAGATTTTATCACAAACAAATGATGTCAATTGGAGATCCTGCAGTAACATAAAATTCCATCTCCCAACAGTTGAAAGTCTCGGCCTAATTCGTTCAGTTTCGGGCAAATGTGATCGGGTAAACCGCGCCTGCTGATGCGCCATAGCCTACATCCCGAACGTTTCAGTAATATGGGATTTCTTAGTGTGCTGTTTCTAGATTAAATCAAACTGATGATTATACAAAATAAATGCGCGGTTTGTGTATCATTCTTTCTTGACAGCCCCTGGGTTTATTTGGTGTCATTTTATTCATTCACTTTTATTTTATTCGTTTATCCATTCATTCATTTTCCATTTTATTCTCAGATTTCGTTGATTAGGTACGGAGTCATAGGCACTGAATGTCAACCAAATTTTCAAACATGCACCAGGTCTAACTTGATATAACAGCGTCGCTTTTAGTAAGAATTCAGTGTAGACATGCACCAATCTCTGTCTTACATATCCAAATACATCAGAGCATATCTGCTTAGCATAATATAAAAACTCGATCTTTCTGAAGAAGCAAATAGATTTCATGCACAGAATTTCTGTAGCTATAGATAGGAACCCAAATATGTGATCTATTCACAGGTGAAGGAAGAGGCTTCGTTTGGATCGGAGCCAGTATAGGTCAAGACCTTTGGATATAAGCACAGCTCGACGGTCCTGGTGGCGCTTGAGTTGCCAACTGCAGTTCCAGAGCCAGTAACACTCTCGGGCGCAGTGCCGTTCTCCACCCAGCTTCTCAGGGCGGGGAGCAGATAGTTGCTGGGATCAAAACCATCACCTCCACCGCAGTGGCCGACACCTGGAGCAAGGAAGAAACGGTAGTAGTCGGTGACGTCGGCATCCTTCTTCATGACACGGTCGTAGTACTGAACAGTTCCGTTTGTCGGAATCAAGCTGTCTTGCATACCATGCCAAGTAATAACTTTGGTTCCGCGAATCTTCAAGTCAGTGAGATCAATGTTGTCAGTTCCGATAATCGAAGTGTACTCGTCGACGGATTTGCGGAAAAGACGATCAAATTCAGCCTGGGTGAGTTGGGCGTTGTTGATGCTCCATGAGGAATTCCTTGCGAGAAACACCCCATACCAGTCGTCGGTGGCCGAAAATGGAGTAAAGGTGCAGTTGTCGACCGAAGTGCAGCTCGTGCTGAGAACACCGGTCAAATCTGCGTCATAGCTGTAACCATACCATTGAAATTCGCCCTCTGCCGATCTGGGGCCCTCCCAAATGCCACCAACAAGTTGGGCCATTTTGTCGGTGATGGTAATGGTACCTGAAGGGTCCGTGCAGTTGACAACTTTCCCTACGAGAGAAGAGGCGTTGAAGTTGCACGATCCTGGCAGCGAAATGATGCTGTCTTTGACTCCATCCAGTTCATCGCATGCTGATATGGCTGCATCTTTGAATGCGTCTAGGACACACGAAGGTGGAACGACATCTAAAAAATAATTAGCCAGCATCGTAATGTGCGTTATATAACTAACCAAGCAGCACGGCCAAGAATCCCGGGTACATGGAAGCTGCCTGGAACTTTTGCCAGTTGAAAGCAGAGCATCCAGCCAAAATACCATCAAAATGATGAGGGAAGCGCTGAGCCATCATGTGGCCTTGACGACCACCAGTGGAACACCCATTCCAGTATGAATAGGTGGGCTTCTTTCCATAGTACAATTCTGTTGCGGCCTTTCCAAGAACTGCCGCTTCATCCAGGGCTACAGAGGCAAAATTGCCGAGAGCTGGCCAGTTGGTGTTTCCTTCACTCACCAGACCCCAGTCCTTGGTCTCAGTGCTCGAGTTGTGTCCTCCGTCGGTAGAAGATGAGGAATAGCCAGAGGCGACGGGCGAGAGAATAACACTCTCTCCACCGGCGACCCATCCACCACCGCCGTTCATCATAAAACGTGAGTTCCAGCTGGCAGCATCGAGAGGCAGGCCAATGTAGGTGTTGATGTTGTCATTCTGGCCTGGATGGGTGTACTGGATCCCGATTTGGCACAGATCGACCGTGGACGCGGTCTCACCTGTCGAGGCCGAGATGATTCCGACTCCTACACCAGTGCCGCTGTCTGTTCCGCTGCTCAGCGATGCATTTCGCACGGTTGTAACATTTAACGAGAGGATTTTGATGTTGCCAATCGTCAAGGAGGAGAATGTCGCGTCGGTGCAGGCACTGGAGTTGGAGGCGCTAGCTGCAGGGGAAGCCCCAAGCACAGCCAGCAGAGACAACAGCGCCGAGCGATTGATCATGATTTCGAATGGGATCTTTGAGAACACAACCGCAGAGCACGCGGATCCTAGGAAGTCTTATCCCGGTGGCAGATCTCAGTTATACATGTATGGGTTTAACTGGTTCGTAGTGCAAGAATATATGCAGCTTTAATGTATCTACTGACAGCCTCAAGGGCCAAGAGAATGGCCGATCAAGGAGCCCATCCCCTGTGCTCATTGGCAGTGAGCAAAGCTATGACATTCTAGCCGCGTAACTATTTGCCGAGGCCATTTCAAAGAGAATGCGGTATTTGCAGTCGGTAGTGAAAATGGGGCAACACCCTATAAGTTAAACGTTAAATGCGTAAATTCACCGTCGGTGACTGTGGTATAATGACTAAAATTACATCTCATGCAAGGAGTCAACGAGGATAAAAGCCTCTGACCCCCAACGACCCGCCAGTGGATAAACGTGTGGCAGATTACGTCGCCCCACATGGTTTTCTCTTAGCATTCGTAAACAGGCACGGCTACGACGGCAAGGCCGTGGGCACGATGGACCGATTTGCAAGGTTGCCAAGAGATGCCATAGAGGTACAGCCCTGGGAGGTTGGTCGATCCCTATCTCATACAACTCACGCTCTGTGTAAAATGATTGGCGCTGATGGCCGCCTTTACTTCATCTGGCACACCAGCTTGCAACCCCACTCATCCCCCACTGGTGAGTGCAATACGATTACGCGTCTTGGGGCCAGGAGAGAGCATCCCTGGTCGCCCAAACACGGGGCAGCATGGCCAGGTGAAAATGGTGCAATGGCACAAAGTGTCTGTCTCCTTTACAGAATCGTGCACTTTTGAGTTTCAGCAAGAGGGTCTCGGTTTCGCTTACGGGATATTAAGAGCGAATGAAAGCTCACCAAAGGATCCAGACACCTGGAAATCGGACATTTTTTCCAATACCATTTATCTTTACATTGATAAAACATTTCTGAGAAAGAACGAGTTCAAAAGCACACGTGCGAATGTACCATGAGGCGCAATTGGCTGTAACATTTATGATGCGGGATTGGGTGCAATTGATATCAATATTTACATCCGCCAGCCACATGACCTTTCGCACTACAATACTTCTCTGTGCATTATCTTGCCATATCTCATCACAGCCAGTGATGTTAATTTCTAGATGGATATATAAACTCTACTACCCATTTCAGGTCAGCCCTACCCGTGTGCGGGACCACATAATATGCGACAGCCACAGCCGAGGCTAGCCAAGATGGGGGAGATCTAGGTTGAGAGGACCACTGCAACCAACATCGCCGAGCAATAGGCTTCAAGTGGCGTCTAGGTCATTGCTTCCGCTACATGCTCGTTTCTATTCTAACATAGTGGTTATCCCATCGCCAACGTGTTGGCGTGTGTCACTATTAGTGAAAGGGACTCGACAATCTCGCTTGTCAAAAAGGAATAATATGAAGAGAATTCGCGTCCGATACGAATAAACGCAGTCTTTTTAAGCAAGAAACATTGTCAATTAACAACGGAAAGCTCACGAAATGGATACCCCCCAGAGTTTGGGCGCTTACGATGCTCGGTACCGAGTTCAATTGGGAGATTCTACCGATTTCACAACCCCACTTCACCGCACCAATCTTGTCAAATCTCTAGAGAGTAGAATAGTTTAGCAGATGTTCATATTAACTTTCATGGTGGAAATATTTGGAAAAGTGAATCTCTGGTAAGTAGAAGTTGGTGTTCGTGGACATTTTATGAAGGTAGAAGGATATGGAACCAAGGACGAGACCATAGCCACCAACTGCGTGACCATTTTTGTGAATAGAATATGGGTGACTCATAGGGATGTCGTCTATTATCTATGGGAACCATGAAGAAGTGAACTAATGATTTACTGAAATCTCGTTGGATTGAAAACGGTGACGCATACTACAGGAATCTATGATATAGGGTAGGTGCGCGTACGGAGTGGTCCTTTTGGTTGAACATCCTTACGATGATGAAATGCATGCTTTTCCGGCAGAAAAGGATTAACATTAAGCAAGCGAGAAGGGAATCTTGAACCTAGCTTCTAGTTGTGGTGATCTGTGAAAAAAAAATAAGTAAGCTATCATGCATCGTTGTTTGGAGGTAATATTTTTCGTGGTTCCAGCCATGAATTTTTCTTCTGCCAAGTCCGTCCGTCATTCCCGTGCAGTTGAAATCTAGACAGCCCGATTAATGAACTAGCCGTTCCTAAAATACGTCATTCCGGAGCGGAAGCCAGTCTGGTCCAGCGCTTCAAGCAACCTGGTCACCCGGTCGGGGAAGAGCGGATACACAGGTGCCGCTTAGTAAGAGTTCCTAAATCCGTTCCGACCGGGGAAGCGTCCCGATCTATCCCCGAAGGGCCGTGGCTGGATGCTTTGATTAAATATTCAATTAATGTCGATACATTATGTGCTTGAGAGTGGAATAAATCGCCAATTTTTACACTACGTCACAATGAAAGTAGCCTGGGAACGCCTTATTCGCTTCGTCGCGACGGATGGTCGGGTTTTGTATGGAGAGCCCATTCTTCCATCGCCGGGTTTTGACATTGGCAGTACGACAGAGGAAACAGGGCTCCAGGCCAAAATCCTCCAAGGCCAAGATCCATATGACGAAACTGGCGCTACGAGATTGACGGATGAGATTGCCACCGTTAAAAAGCTACTTGGGCCCCTTTCACCCACAGACGTACCAATTTTGCGCTGTGTCGGGTTGAATTACGCCACACACAGTGAGATGCCCGAGTGTCACTTTTAAAGCTCCCTACCCAACGAAAAAATATCAATCACTGAACGAATTGAAGTGGCTAACCTGCAATGTCTCTGAGCAGTCCGGGAGGCTGGCCGCAAGCCACCGCCATTTCCCTTCATCTTTTTTAAGCCTACGACAACAATCGCCGATCATGGCGCTGATGTAGTGATACCAAAAATTGCACAGGATGGCCAGGCAGATTACGAAGGCGAATTGGTAAGTCAAATTCAATCGCTGTACAAGGGCGATTGCTAAACAACAAATAAGTGTGTCATTATTGGCAAAGATGCAAAGGATGTTCCCGAGTCTGAAGCACTGGATTATGTTGCCGCTTACACAGCAGGAAATGACGTATCGTCTCGGAAGCTGCAGCGAGACCCGTCGCTCGCTGGGGTGGTGCCACAGTGGGGATTTTCCAAGGGATTTGACACCTACGCGCCCCTGGGGCCCGTGTTGGTTTCGAGCCAACTGATACCCGACCCCAGCAAGCTGCAGCTGCAAACCGTCGTCGATGGAGAGATACGCCAAAAGAGTGGAGTTGACGACCTGCTATTTTCGGTGCCGTATCTTATTTCGTACCTCTCAACGGGAACAACGCTTCAGAAAGGCAGTGTCATCATGACGGGCACGCCAGGTGGTGAGTAAAACTCGGTGTCATTCGCAGTGACTGGCTTGATGAGGCTAACGAAAATAGGCGTCGGGGCCG
Organism: Calonectria naviculata; assembly: GCA_003031705.1. Lineage (NCBI taxonomy): Eukaryota > Fungi > Ascomycota > Sordariomycetes > Hypocreales > Nectriaceae > Calonectria > Calonectria naviculata. Next base: position 11,983 of record NAGG01000681.1, read on the forward strand.
GTTTGACACCGCCAAAGTATTTGGTGTCCGGGACGAAAATGGAAATTCAGATTTCCCAGATTGGGACGCTTAGAAACGGTGTAAAGTTTGCGTAGCTGGTTGGGCTGGAGGTTGGAGGCCAGATGCCATAGTAGACAGTAGAGAATATAGAGCAAGACTATAAAGCACTACAGTAAAAATCAGCTAGAGCCGTGATAGACTCTGAGAAATCGTATGCCTAAACTTGGTCCTATCAAATGGAACCGCTTAATAATTGTAAAGTCAGCACTCTGCAAGGCAGCCCAACACCGACTTGTCATTTTCGTTTTCTTGTAGCTCGTACCGTGCATGGCTCAGCTGCTGTCCTTGCCCAGAGGCGATGATGCCGCCACTAATTTCGACTCTTACAAGGGTAGCACTAATATTAGACTTCGCCCGTCTTCCACTGACCCCGCACCCGTATATCTTCCCCTGTTCATTCCTGCATCCCTTCCGCTTCCGATTTTCCCCAGAATTCTGGACTTTTTGCATTGCGCGAGTTGCTAGCTCCCGAGTCTTTACAACAATCGCACAGGCCTTGAACGCCTCAACCAAGCATTTTTATTCTCATTCAATGTCCGAGGATCGCAATGGAGAGGGCTCGGTGGCAGATGATAGTATTGATGACGGAGGCGCCAGCGCGCAACCTGCGACGAAACGACGCAGAACCGCATTGGCCTGCACATCTTGTCGAATCCGAAAATCACGAGTGAGTAAAGAAACAAGGACAGAACTCAATAACTGGCTCTATTTTATGTCTAATTCTTCCGATTACAGTGCAATGGAATGAGACCCAAGTGCGAGCCTTGTTCGAGATTAGGTTTTGATTGCAGTTATGAGGTCCCAGACACGGCTGCCAATTTGATTGTGCAAAAGGAGTTGGTGACATCCAAACCCGACGAGATGACACAAAGGCGTCACTAACTTTTCTTGCAGTGTTTTTACTGCCCTAGAGGAGAGGGTCAAACTTTTGGAGAAACAGACCCGGGAACACAGCCGCCGTCTTGATGTAGCGGATAGTGAGAGGTTGCATCATACAAGAGCATCACGGAGCTTTCATGCCCAACCTGGCATCCAGGAATTGACACCCGAAACAGTACTTGTCAATATCGACAATCAAGATCAGGAGGCTCAGATGGAGGATGCAACGACGGACGGCATGGCAATCTCCTTTGTGCCTGAGCGAGACACGGCATTTTTTGGTAAGTCTCCCGCCTATACTCTTGACTCTCTCTCACCGTATATCAAGGTGAATCCTCTAATATTGCATTTATGAGACAAATATTCCGCGTCATGGTTAATCAAGAGAACAGCGATGGGCTGGGAAAATCAGCGCTGGCGGGCAACACGTCATTCACTCACAACAGCATGGTTAGTGGCACTATGCCCATGGACTCGCCGTCTGCAAACCTTGCATTGGGTGGTCAAGTAACTCCCAATGCCCTCCCAGCCCCGGCCGAAGCCCAAAAGCTTATCCGGACATACTTTTCCAACACCGGCTTGCTATATCCGTTCCTTCACGAGCCCACATTTTTTGACACGTATCACCGGATGAGCAGCCCTGGGTACAGGGGGCCTGTCAAAAGGACGTGGCTGGGTCTCTTGAATATGGTCTTTGCCATGGCCATTTGCACTAGCACAGATAGTTCAGAATCAACCAGCTCACGGTTGACCAAATCCGATGTGTTCTACCGCCGCGCAAAGGAGCTTTGCAAAACGCAAATGTTGCGAGGTACAACACTGGAAACTGGTAGGAGACCGACTTTATATGCCAGATGTTTTGAATGGAACAAATCTGATGTTTGGCAGTACAATATTTAATACTCTGTTGCCAATATCTTCAAGGCACACAGCAATCAGTCCGGACATGGACAACCCATGGACTCGCAGTCAAGGCCGCTTTTTCGATCGGTCTACATTCCCGAGCGGTCTCGCAAAGCTTTGATCACATTGAACGCGAAATGAGGAATCGCACCTGGTATGGGTTAATTAGTCTAGACAGGTAAGGGCAGAAATACGGGCATCTCCGCAGAAGCCATCTCTAACAAGCGCTTAGGAGCATGTCTATGACGTTTGGAAGGCCCGGAGCTATTCCTGAAGACTACGTCAAGATTGCTTTACCCAAGTCTCTGGGATTGAATAACGGAGCCAGTCCAATCTACACATCATATGAAGAGACGAGTGTGGCCTTTTTCAATGCTACCATGTATGTGAAATGCTAAAACAAAGTCCACGTCCTGACTCCGGTATAGAACCCTGTATCGAGTGTTGTGGAAGATAATCGCTTCATTATACGATCAAAACCTTGGATCGGACGAAATCTTGCCCGACTTGGAGCTCACCACGCGAGTGTTTCGTTTGGAGCAGGAATTGGAGGAGTGGAAGCAGCAGTTACCCAACAATCTCCAGCTCAGGTCTGCTCAAGACATGCTGGAGATGGACATGGTCGACCCTATCATCGAGAGGTTTCGGCTCATACTTACTTTGAGATACCTGAACGTGCAAGTGCTCCTCCACCGCCCAATTCTGACAAAGACGTTATTTTCAACGGGACCTGCTGGGAATAACGACTTTCGAAATCCTTTCGGTCACATGCCTAGTAGCTTTAGCAACGCCTGCGTACATGCCGCGGAAGAAGTTGTATCCATAATCCACGCTGTCCTCACATCAGAAAGCCTTGGAAAGAACTTGATCGGCGCGTGGTGGTTCACATTATACTATAGTAGGATCTTGATCTGGTGGTACCAACTCGCCAATTTTGTGCTAATTGATCTCGCAGCATTCAACGCATCACTAGCGATATTTGCTAGTTTACTTCTACCGACAGTTGATACTAATAACCAGCCGCCTTTCAGCAGGAGCCAACGAATAATAAAGGGCAAGAAATTGCTGCAAAATGCAATCGAGTCTCTCGTGCGACTGGACACCCAGAACACAGTGTTGGATCGATGCATCGACTGCCTACGAAGAATATCCGAAGCCGTAGATGGCGGAGGTGTGTTCTTCCCGTACGACCTAGAATGGTCAACACTAACATGTAGTGGATGTAGACTCCCCATCGTTGTCATCGACGGACCTGTACGAATCTGGACAGAATGCCCCAAAGACTGGACCCCCGCGATTCGACTTTGAGAGCTTTCTCGAAAACATGGATACAGACTTTCTCGGACCAGTTCCGAACTTTGGAGGTGGTGAGACTACCGGAAATGAGCTAGAGTTTGGACAATTCTTTCCGGATTTCAAGACGTGGTTCTGATATAAATCATATGCAATGAAAGTGCATAATTCAATACGGAGCAACTGTCAAGGTTCTAAGTATAATGCTTCTTTATCCATATGTTTTGTACTTCTGCCTCTGCATCGTATCCGTATGCCCATCGCTGCGTCACAGGATCGCTCCATTGGTTTGTGCTTTCCAGAAATGGCTTCCCAGAGATCTCGGCTTCCATGCCCTTGTCTCTAGCCTCTTGCTCTGGCCCGTCCTCGAAATGCCAAAGGCGCCCATTTACCATGCTTGCCGCCTGCATACCATATGACCTCTCCATTCTGACCTCTTGAAAGATCTTGAGCGCCTCCGGAATGTCCTTGTGGCTTTTAATGTTACCAAGCGACTCTGCCAATGCTGCAGCGTCCTCAACAGCCATTGCGGCACCCTGCGACATGTATGGCACCATGGCGTGGGCTGCGTCACCGAGGATGATGAGTTTATTGGTCTTGGCCGTCCATGTCGGCAAAACTGCGCCACCAAACAGGGGCCATTTTATGGTTGAGTCGATCATGCGAATTATTTTTACCAGTCTGCGTCATCAGTGTTAGTCTGTGCTGTGAGCTGTCCGCCAAGTGAAGGTAGTGGCACTTACGCGGGGTCCCAGCCCTCAAAGTAATTCACCATGTCCTGGACAGCTGTATCCGGGTTCCATGATGCTGGGTTGCTTTTGTCCCGATGGGAGAGAACAAGGTTGAAGGAGTCTCCTCCGGATATACAGTATGTCATGACGTGGCGGTCGTGTCCAATCCTAAGACCGTTTAGTCCCCGTTCGTATTTAAGCCCAGGGACGGGATATAAATACCATGCGTTGATGCTAGGGTTCTTCAGGAGCCAGCTAGTCTCTGGATCCTTTTCCATGCGATCCACTTTCACTGTGGCGCGGTACACCGCAAAGCCGGTATACTCAGGCGGCATCTCTTGGCCCCCCAAAACTTCTTTTCTAGCCAATGACTTGACACCATCTGCCGCAATGATCAAGTCTCCTGTAAACTCTCTGCCATCCTCAGTCTTGATTGACGGTTTTACTGCGTCGTAGGAGATGACTCTGCTGTTGGTGAGAATTTCTACACCAAGCTCTTTGGCTCTTTCGCACATGGCGGCGTGAAAGTCCGCTCTATGAATGACATAGTATGGTGCACCAAATGTGTCTTTGAAATCTGGAATCAGCTGCGTTCGACCAATTTCCTTTCCATTTTGCCATCTCCGAAACGTCATCGTCTTGGGCTCCACGACTCGGTTCTCAAAGTACTTCCCGACACCCCATGATAGGAGGAGGCGGCCAGAGTTTGGAGGAATCTGAATGCCAGCACCAACCTCTTTCAGAGCGACGGCTTGCTCAAGCACCCTGACTCGATGTCCATCTATCGCAAGCGCAATGGCCGTTGCAAGTCCGCCAAGACCAGCCCCGACAACGACCACGTCCAGGGAGACCTTGGCAGACGACGCCGAAAACCCATCAGTAGAAGCCTTGAGTCTTTCTAAAAATTCGCCAGACCTCGAAGGATAGTCATATCTCTGTTTAAAAATTAGATCTTTCCCATTGCTTACGTGAAAGTTGGCTTACCTGTATCACCTTGACTCCGTTGGCCTGCTTCGCCTCACCCACTCCATTTGCGTCGCACCCTACAAACGGTGACATTTTTGCAGTATCCAAGGGTGTGATAATTCCTGGAAATGGAGATTCCTAATTTCCTATACAGATCTACTACAAAACCTCGGAACTTGACATTTGTAAGATTCACGGCTGCGGTACCGGGTGTGCATTCCCGACAAAACCGGGACGCCGGGGCTAGATCGGGGAACGACCCGTACACTCCCAAACTCCCGCGTGCAGTTTAGCGACCACATTGGAAGCACGGATAGATATAGGTGGATTGTTTGCATATTCGGACTGCTTATTCCATTTTGCACCGTAATCTCAACACTTTAATTAAAGAAGCACAACAAATACAATTTCATTATGGCGTTTCCCGAGAGCAACGGATCGACAGCCGCACTGGATGTTGCAGCCATCAAATCAGGGGATGAGTTGGTTAGTGCGCTGCGATCAGTCGAGACGAGCCCACTGTGGGCACACATGACTCGTCTGAATCCCCCCGCCCCCAACCCGTCCACTGTCCCATACCTGTGGGATTACAACCTTATCAAGCCATACCTGCTCAAGGCAGGGGAGCTTGTTACGGAGAAACAAGCAGAGAGACGTGTTCTAATGCTCATCAACCCGAAGAGGAGTAAGCTTACTGCGCCAATTGTGAACCGGTGTTGACCCATCGCAGCTTCTCCATTTACGACGGATACCCTCTATGCTGGACTTCAGCTTGTCAACCCAAATGAAACTGCCTCGGCCCATCGACATACGGCATTTGCCGTTCGGTTTATCATCGAAGGCACCGGAGGGTTCACGGCGGTGCACGGACAGCGAGTAACTATGAGACCACGAGACGTGATTATTACGCCCACCTGGAACTATCATGACCACGGTAACACGGGAGCTGACAATGGCCCTGTCATTTGGCTCGATGGACTTAACCTGCCGTCATTCACTCACTTCCCGGTCCACTTTGTCCAACATTTTGAGAAGCCTCGATACCCCGCTACAGACATTGATGTTGACGACTCTCCCATTGTATTCCCCTGGAGTGCGATGCAAGAAGGGTTGGATGCAGGCCCAAGTGGTTGGGTCAGAAAGGACTACGTGAAAAAAGAGGGAAAAGCCAGTAAGTTATATTTTCACCGTGTCAAATTTATGAGTTTTACTAGGGAGGGATCGTTGACAACATGATTTAGTTAGCAAGGTGATTGGCGCTTCCGCGGAGCGTCTTGATCCTGGGACTAGCTCTCCGGCCATTCGTGAGACAGTGTCTTCTGTTTACCATGTTATCGAAGGGAGTGGGTGGTCAGAGATTGAAGGACTGCGGCTATCATGGAAACAGGGAGACACATTTTGTATCCCCAGTTGGCACAAATACCAGCATTGGTCATCGGCCGGTGAGAAGGTATATCTGTATAGGTTTGATGACAAACCAATGCTTAGTGCCCTTGGATTCTATCGCGTTGAAGGTATGACTGATGAAGATCTTTTGGCAATGTAAAGATGGTTCTGTTGCTCTACATGTTGGGATTAGTCGTCGATATCGTGCCCTTTTTGGGCTGAGATTGACTTGGTAGACGAATCATGAATTGTTCTCAAATTACATTATGATATATCATGTGAAAGTTTTGTTTGCCGAAAAATAGGTAGCGCTCCCTCTCGCTATGTTTAAGATTCTCCTACAGGTTGAATAACTGAACTCCCTCGGTAGTACACATAATGATGCATCAGTCTCAAACCATGATCGCGGCATATCCAGGATGCATTGCTTCATGGAGTTCAATCATGTGTGCCCAATGTATCAACAGCCAATCACAATCCGGNNCTAACATTTCGCGCTCTCATAACCTGAGAGATTCAGTTCCGCGGAGCCCAGGGTTCGATTCCCTGTACCGGAGTGGATTTTCTTTTTGCTTTGGTTCCACAATCTCGCTTGATGAAAGCTTTACCTTTTTGTGCCTGTAACTAGCGCCGACAATATCCAAGTTCGAAGATGACGGGAAACGACCAAATATGCTGGCTTCATTCCATTGGCTTGTTATTCTGCGTGAAATATTCAACCAAAGTTGCCGTGACTAGCAAAGATATTCTTTGTGAAGTATGGAGTGAGTAGAGGCCAATTTAAATTCCAGCTAACCAGATTTCTGTTCAAAAAATAACAAGTTACCGAATTGGAACTCGGACGTGCAGATACTCGATTCGTGAACCTCATTCTGCGCATTGAGAGAATGGCGAGAGTAGCTTTGTGATTTGATAGTATTTATGAGGCAGACTTCTGAGAATAAGAGTTGCCAGGCACTACATTTGCTCAATATGGTGGGCGATCCTGGTATTTATTCATAAACACGGAACATTATCAGGTGCTAATCGCTATTGGGATATAAATGTACCACGCGCCGGGGAAGTATCGGTACCGTTGCCGGTCTCCATCAAGGCGGGTATCACCGCTAGCATCTACTCCCGTGCGGGGTATGTGAAGCCAAGTGGGCTTTGACCTCTATGGAAATAAATATCCCGATTCGGACTTGGCAACGCAAATCAGCCCCTGATGACAAAAGGCCCAGTTCCTGTTCGATGATCCTAAGGGGGGATAGGCAAGCTACTTCAACACCTTGCTGATCGCATCATTTTGGGCCGTAGGCGGAGTTTCCATGTATTTTTTGGTAGTTCATCACAATACCTCTATGTAAGATACCCTGCATGGGAGTTCAAGTGAAAATGACCATAAGCAAGCCCTGACTAAACGGCAGATGAATACTGTCATACGTGCTAGCTATCTCCTCACCTAAATTATCGACTTGAGCTTATACTGATGCTGTCTCATCCTCTCAGAAATGTATTCAAACGAAATAGAGTTAGAAGGCACTGTTTGGGTCGTCACCCCAGCAAGCTGCGCCACCTCGCATCCTGCATTACAGCCAAACCCCTTACATGCCGGATTTATTAAGAGGACCCGGGGTAATAGCGGGGCAAGCCCCGGCTTTGAGTTTGACTACGACATCCGGCTCTGGCATTACGTCCTCCAGTATTCTATTTGCCCATTAGTAAACAATAAGTAGCACTAGAATAAAAAATTGGATAGACAAATTGCAACTAGATTGGATCCATCCTATTCTTGGGAATCAAGTCTTGAAAACCGACGAAAATGCTACTTAAACCCTGGGTAGGTACTCAACGTTCTGTACTGTCTTTCCTAAACATGGACTCTAATCTTTCCAGTTCTGGCCCCGCTGGTGGCGGCTTTCAGTTCTCCTTAATCTCAGCTTCTATGTCCTGCTAGAAAATTCTTGGTGCTCGGGTCTTTCGCCCGTCTTTTATTTGATTGTGAAGGAGTTCCACGTTTCAGACACAGAAACCTCACAATTGAACACATTTCCCTTATTGATGATTGGAATGTCGGTATGTGAAATCACGAAAGCCAACGCTTTATGCGATTTGCGCATTCACATACTAATTCTTGCCAGAACATCTTTGCCCTTCCGTTAGCCAGCCTGATCGGCAAACGATATACCTTTCTTACGGCAATTTCCCTATTCCTTGCATTTAATATCTGGTCAGGGGAAGCATCAACGTTTCAGTCACTCAGAGCATCTAGAATCCTAGGTGGTCTAGCTGGAGGCATGATTGAAGGTTTAGGACCGACGTTGGTCGGCGAGACTTTTCCCCATGATCAACTAGCGAGAGCAATGGTAATGTATGTTGGTTGTTTAGCGGCGGGATCGGCAGTGGGGCCCCTCGTTGCAGGTGCAATTGGGGAAGGTCTGGGCAATTGGAGGTGGTTCTTGAGGGTTCTCTCCATTGCCCTTGGCCTGAATCTTTTTGCATCTTTGTTGATGCTTCCCGAGACAAGTCACAAGGGAACAGAAGTCCATGAGATTGCTCCTATTGAATTGGACCGTTCTCAGTTCGATTTGGTAGGCGACCAGATGGAGGACATCCATCATCCTTCTTCCAGCTCGACCCATGTGCAACCTCAAGATGCGAAATCCCCCTCGCTTTTCGAAGAATGGCAATTGAGATCGTTCTCCGCCCACTATGTCACATTGAAGCCTGGGAACGCTCTACACAACCTGATCCGACCGTTTTCATTGCTGAGGAAGCCTCAAGTTGTTGTAACAGCACTTATTTTCGGATTGACCATTGGTTGGACCATCAGTACCTCCATTCTCACAGCCATGATATATGCTCAGCCGCCTTTGCTGTGGAATGCGCTGTCAATTGGACTGTTAAACATTGGCGCTCTACTGGGACTGCTTATTGGGCTCCCTGTTGGCGGAATTTTAGCGGATGTCTTATTTGTCCGGTCGGCGAGAAACAACCAAGGCAAGCCAAACCCAGCTAGCAGGCTTCCCGCCATCGTATTGGGAGGCTTGATAAGCCCGGCAGGTTGCATAGCGATCGGATACGGCCTTCAAAGCCCGAAGACCTGGATTGTCGTCTGCGTGGGCTGGGCAATGCTTTGTTTTGGACTCACCAGTTCAGCAAATATTCTGCTTGCGTACTCAATCACCCGTATACCTTCGCGCGCCGAGGATATTGGCATCGTCGTAAACATGATGAAAAATACCATAGCCTTTGGGGTTAGCTATGGTTCTATTGATTGGATGAACGCTATGGGATCAGTGAATCAGTTCATCACCATGGCAGCATTGTTATGGGCTGCATACAGTTTAGTTGTCCCAATCTGGGCCTACGACAGCGGCCACGTCAAGCGCACCCTATTCATGCGGAAGGATGGCGTTTAAATATGACATGAAAAATGCAGGTTGCAAACCCAACGATCAAGATTTTCTATAGCTTGGCGTGGGCCTCGTGTTATTCTCCCAAATAACTCAGTCACTCGGTATGCCATCAAGATTCAATGACAATGGCGGATGTCCAGAGTAAATAAGAATTGGACTTGCAATTTTCACTGAATTTATAACAGTGTTTAAATATCCAGCCTAGCCAAATTTGTTGTCTATCCGTGTAAAAGGATCGTGCTTGCAATCTGCTTTGTCATATGTAGACATTGAAAAAGCGACAAAGGGAAAGGCTCAACAATGTTACAATATCTGATTTGAAATAAAGCGTAGAAATTACAAACTACGTAGCTAAATCGGAGATTAACAATCCCTTTATGATGCTCGAGTTTTCCTCGCTGATCGTGGCGAACAAAATAAGCACTTTCATCATAAAGTGGGCGTATATTAATATGTGTTGTGCATTCCGCGCTGAGACTTGCAAACGGACAAAGTAAATTCTAACCCGTGTCTGTGTAGATTGGGGCCAATACTGTTCCAAGCGCTAGTCTAAGTATCTTTTTGATTTCAGTACTTACTTGACTGACTTACCGAGAGAGGCGCTGACTACGGCGGCTCAGTGTCACCTGAGCCCGGCATTGCCTTGTCTTATTCCCTAATACAAAGAGTGACAAGCACTTCCACTTACACTCATTTGACGTTTTATTAACTAAGCAAGTGCATACATGATGCTCTGCAAGAATTTATCGAAACAATTTCATCTTTGCAGCGTGCCTCATATCACAACCAGTCCATCATGGTTAGTGGCTCTACGAGTGTACTCGCACCGCAAGGTAGTGCTCGTGCTCGGCACAGTGTGGGGCAGTAGCGGTCCTGCAGTAGGCTTGTCTTTTATTAAACACATGCTCGGTATTTCTTTTGGTGTGGTAAGTCTGTTTTGTTTCATGAACCTTTGTACACCTGATTCTAGTCTAGGTTGGCCACAGGCGCATACCCGTCAGCGTCTTCAAATTTCTCAACTAGAATGCCTTGGGAACCTCATAAGCACCACTCGCAAACCAATGCAGGAATGACATCCAACGCTGCCAACGCTGCCAACGCTACTGATGCAGCCGATCCAAAGCCGTCTACGTACATGCGGCAGAAGAAGAGTAACAGGGTGTACTTTCTCGAATGAATCCGTGAGTGCAACCTCATCAACAAGCGTTGATAAGCGATATGGGGCTTTCGCCATTTAGAATTGTACTTGCACACGTAGGTTGGGATTTGAATAATTGATAATCAATATATCTTATATTATAAGGGCGAACCGTTGTCCAGTTTTTTAATCATTCAGAGCATGTACTACCTGATCCAACTTTCGCGTAAATGCCATCATTTCGTCCACGGTGTTATAATGAACGAGGCTGACTCGAACAACACCGTCATCTGCCAGTCCGATGACATCGTGTACAGTGCGGGGAGACCAACAATCGCCTGCAAGGAGCCTAAAGTTGGAAGTCTCATGAATCTCTTTTACAACCTTGTCAGAGGCCACTCCGTTCACAGTGAAGCTAATCATAGGAACCCTACTCCTCGGGTCAGACGTCTGCGACCCATACACGGTATAGATCTCTGGGTTAGCCGTTAAATGCCCGAGAAGGCATGATGTGATGGTCTCCTCATGAGTAAGGATAGAATCCCAGCCAATATGATGGACCAGGTGGTCAATGATGGGGATCAGAGAATTCTCGAGTTCAATGCAACTAGTGCCGAGACCCAACATCACGTTCAAAGCTGGGGCATCAAAAAAATAGTGATTGAGGCTGGTCAAGTAGCGCTTTTGAATGCTCCTCCGGGCATAGATCTGTGCAATGTGAGGGCCAAATGCCTTGTACCAGCTGAACACATAAAAGTCGACACCCAGATCCTTGACATCGATAGGGCGATGAGGAGCCCAAGCTACTCCATCCACGCATATTAGAGCTTCAGGTATGGTATGGACGAGTTTTGCAATCTCTTTGATGGGCTCAATGGTCCCAGTAACATTTGATACATGCCCACAGCATACAAGCCGAGTTTTAGGCGAAAGGAGAGCTCGAAGTGATTCCAACGTGAGCTTGGGGTCTCTGTTATTTCCCATGCCGCCTGCTGGCGCCCACCACTTAATAGAGATGCCGAGACTCTTTGCTAAAGCAACCCAGGCCGTCATGCCCGCTTCATGGGAAAGAACAGACACTATCATCTCCGAATCCTCATTGAGGGATGGGCGAAGGGAGTTGGTCAGGGTTCGTAGGAGCCCTGTTGTAGAAGGTCCAAAAGCTGCATTGGCCACGCTCATTAGCAATGTAGGAAGAAAATACCATCAAAAAGAAAATCATGTAATTATCAAATTCTTGTGGGAAAAAGCTTACCAATTTCGTCGGGATCAGCGTTCATAAACGAAGCAAGCTTCGCGTGTTGGGCGGAACGTTCTTTGATCTCGGCCATACTTTTCGAGTCCAACCCCCGTAGATTCGGATGGGGAGAAGACATGGTGCGAGTGATACTATGTATTAGTCAATCATCATCGCATCATCCTATCGGGTATCGGGCAAACTCACCTCTCAATGACACCTCTGTGAACCAAAGCACCAGCCCCATTGTTCAGACAAACGGATCCCGCGTCGAGACCTGGAAATTGTTTTCGGACAGCCTCATTATCAAAGGCGTACAAGCTGTTATTGACAGCCATGATTGATAGAATGCGAAGTCTATGATAGAAGGTGAGAATCTGACATGGCGGAGTGTAGCTTGGACGTGTAGCTTTGAGTACAATCTTGGGCAATCCGGATTAAGATTAAGTCACGAGCAAATTGATTAGATTTATATACTAATCTCTAAGTGTGGCATGTGGCATGAGGCATTTTATTCATTATTGCAAATGCAATATTGTTGATGGAGCTACCTCGGCACTGTTTTACATCTAGCAAAGCGCATGTGTTATTTCGGGAGACACTCGGCTGCGATGTACCGATAGATAAGACGTAAAAGTTCACAGGTTTTAAATCTACTGCAGGTCGCAGGGATTTTAAGGCCATTTCCCAGAGCATCTCATAGATTGTATTGTGAATAGAGATAGCTTGTTAATTCTAACTGCAAGGGATTTCATGTACTGGTACAAAACTAGCGGGATGTGATGAGAACATATTTGGATTGCAAGTCAGTTGCGTGTGCCGCAGCCTTCAATCAACTTCACCGAAGGTCTCAACTTTGTTTCAGTACGGCTGGCCACTATCTGCCGTGTTTTTGTCCACCGAGCCAGTCAGAAGTTGATCGGGAAAAAGAAGTCTCCGTGCTGAGACTTGTTATTATTCTGGCCATCACTGAGGATTGAGGAAATGAAGATCATGCCCTTGGCATTCATAACTTGCATCATATAGAACCAATATAGGGAAGTAATCTTTGACCCAAAAAACTACAAATGCCACCACCAATCGCAATATTGATTTGCTGTTGTATTACGTCTTGTTCATTTCTTCCCCGTATTCCGAATGGTTTCAGACATCAATTATCATATCACCAGGAGCAATAAAACTTATAATTAACCGATGATATCCCCAGTTGAGAGACAAGGAAGGCAGATACGTGGCCTACTCGAAGTCGTCTAAAGGCTAAGGCATATCTTATCGAATGACTTCGCCGCTCTGCCAAACATTGGTCAAGTCAAAAAAGGGTATCTGTTTTCAATGTGCACATGACCCGTCCGTGTGGTGTCTCGGTCCTGTAATGCCGGCTTAGGTCTTGAGTCGGGCTCACGCGGAGGGCCTGCTTGCTGATCTTTCCGGTTCAAATGATTTTCAGCTGGGTGGATTGGAAAATTATTCCGAGAATGGATTGACGATTCCGATTATCGTTTCTCATCTTCCAAATCATCATTCATCCAGCATAAACCTCAAGCTATGTCTAGCTGGAGAACTTTCGTGCCACATCCGCCCGTGTTTTACAGGAAATGAGGCCGATAATTCGGTCAGAATTTATCAGATACCTCGGAACTCTTTTGAAGATTGGTGGTTTAGCCTTGGATCTCCTCTTTTTTCGTCATAACGAAATGAGATCCGCGTTTATGTTGGCGAACCAGTCTACGAGTCACCGACGCTGACTTGGGATTGAAATAGGTTAGCGAAGGGGAGTATTCTCACCAAGACTGGGAATTTCTGGAGGAATGTATTATTATCCTCTATGTAATCAACGCATCACACTCCCTGTCTGAGACATAGCTTGAGATGTTAAAACTGGCGGATAATGAACGCGGGATGTGGCGTGACAAACTTGTCATCATGATCACAGTGGGAATCATGATCCACATTATGATTCAATTAAAAATGTAATGGTTTTGTATCAATGTCGCCACATGCTGTCACTGCTCCTTTATTCAAATAGGCCAGTCCCGCTCCGGCTTTGTGCCCTTTGAGACGCTCTTTACTTTGATGATCCTATTATAAATGCTTCGGAATCTTGACTGTAAGATTTTCATCTAACCCCCAAAAGAACCATTTGATCGAAGGTTTCCCAAATGCCAGACCTTGCGCGCAGTGTGAAGGCATTCATTGTCCAGCTATCCGATGTGTGTGTCGATACGGTATGGAATTCGATTACAATATATGACTCACCAACCAGTACTGAGAAGTCGTTAATGTATAGGTTATGGAAACCGACGAACTCCGGGAATACTTCACTGTGAATGAATTGAGAAGATCCCGTATGACAGCCGCGCTTCTATAGATCTATGGCGCAATTTCTTGTGATACTTTAAGACCGAAATTACTGGTCCTAGGTTTAGAGATTCGACATCAATATTACAGACGAGGATACGACCAAGTTCACTACAAATATGACATGTGTTTTGTGAAATATTTCTTTTTCATCGCAAGCTGACTTGAGCCCAGTTAAGGATGTAATCGACCATGTTGAAACCAAGCTGTGGTAGTACAGCCTGTAGAGTTTTGAAGATGGTTATAATGAAAGCCTTTGGGGAATTTTGTATTTCATGGCATCAATTTGACCACGATGATAGTCTAATTGATTCTATGCCTTCGTTTGAAGGAAATAATCAGGAGGCACATGGCTGCGCATTAGAACGCTTGAGTTCCGGGTAAACGTGAGTAAAAGTGTGGCATCATGATGCCAGGAATCGTAGTATAAAACAGAGTTCTTGAAGCTTCGCAAGATTTTAGCTTTGTGCTCCCAAAGCGATAAGCTGATCCAGAAGATGGATATCAGGTCTCAATGCTGACTTCTCAAGACGAATAGGTAATATACTACATGCTCTGTCAAATATGCAATGCTGTCTAAATGTCTATTTCGGCCAACTTTTGACAGAATGGGCTTTTGGTGCGAATCTTCTCGCCGTACCTAATAAAAACAAATGGCACGATGGCTAGTCCTAATGTTACAAAAGCAAGCAGTGAGCATGCCCATGGAATTCCAAGGGTTTCGTACATGCGAGGGGCAGCTAAAGGTAGACAAACGGCCGTGATGGATCGAGTTGTGCTGGCTGCCGACTGTGCAGAGGCGGAGAATTGTCTGTACGCATCAGCCATGTAGTTGAGCAACGCGAAGAAAATTAATAGATAACCGATACCAAACAACAATCCGGATAATGCCGGAACGGCCACGTGCACCGGCTCTTTTGACGCCCAGCCTAGCCAGAACAGAGAAATAACCACTCTAGTGCCATTTAGCAAATGAGATCATATCAAGATTGGGTTAGAGAGAGACTTACGCTGGACCACCGGCGCATGCCAGTGGAAGACGGCGGTACTCAATCTTGGCTGCCCATGAACGGCCACTCTCGAAGGCTGTGGCATGATACGAACTGTACCAGAGGAAAATGCCCAAGGCAATTACTGAGCCGCCGGTGACTGGGCAAACGTTAGCTGGAGTAGTAAAGTTGAAGAGCCAAAACTAACCTGGCAGGAAAGCCAAACCAACCTCACCTGGTGATAATCCATACACGGCTGTAATATATTAGCCTTGGTTCCAAATTCTTCCGGGACCGGTAAAAGAAGCATACTGCCAAAAATGATAGGATAGGCCTGGAAGAACAAATATAGGATTCCATAAACCAATGCAAGATAGAGCGAGGAGAATAGAACAAGCGGCTCTTGAGTAAGCATTGCGAAAGGTCTTGAAAATACGACAACGAGCTCATTCAGTATATCTGATGGTGGCGATTTATCAGTAGCTCTGGCTTGGTTCCCGTCTGCTCTCTTGCGAAGCCACTGCTTTGTGATGGTCGGCTCGTAAGTTTCTGGCAGGCTTAGCACAAGCGGCAAACAGACACCGCCGATGGCTGCACCAATCCAAAATGTGAGTCGCCAAGAGACGTTTGATGCATAACCCGATATTATTGGCCCAAATGGCGGAGTCATGGAGGTGGCACACATGAAATATGCCATTGACTTGCCTCTAGTCCTCGGGTCATTGTAGATGTCGGCATAGAGAGGCCCTACTATTGCGTTAGGGGATGACGCCGCAATGCCAACGAGAAGGCGAAAAACGAGCAGCGCATTGAAGTTTGGGCTCACGGCACAGCAAATGGTAAAGACTATGTACGCGATGTAGGTTCCAATTAGCACAAACCGTCGCCCAATGTGCTCGCTGAGCGGCCCAAAGATGAGCGGCCCAACTGCAAAGCCAAGCAGGTAGAGCGAGTTTATTAGCACGAGCCGCAGTGAACTGGACACGGAGAAATATTTGCTAATCTCAGTGGCAGCTCCCGAGGGCAGGGATGAGCCCAGCGCACTGTTGAAGGTTATCACGACGCCAACCGCAACGATCCGAGCTTTCTTCATCTATAGCGCCTGTTTAGCCTTGACTGAGACATCCGTGCTCTCACATGGCCAATTTGAGATGCTCACGGGTGAAAAATTAACGGGATTGAGGTGATCGGGCAGGGCTGCTTCCTGCAGCGTTGAATGCATATTCAACACCATTGCGAATTGACTTGTATACCTGCCTATCCAACGAGTAATAGGGCGCTCACAGATCAAACAGCCCTTTCACTTCATCCTCTACCATTTTATTCTCCTCACAAATAGCTTCACCCTGGTTGGTCGGATCCTTCCCCGCCGATCTAGCACCGGTCAACTGCAAAAACGCGCCCTACGCCCGGCCCCCACCCACGCCTTGCGCCCGCCGACCCCACAGCGCCCTGTTCGGAATAATTTTCAGACGGACTGGGTCCAGGCTTGGCTGGGCTGGCGTTTGGTGCAGGGCGTGCCCAGAGCCGCTTCGTGCTGGTATCACGCCCTTTGCAACGGGCCGAAGGGTCGTGATGGTGCAAAATCTGACGGCTGGGGCGACGGCGTCGGGACTCGGAGGCTTGACATAATCGAGCTGGAATCGTTTGGTATAATATGTGTAAAGGGGTTTAAAAGGAATGTCGAGATCGAAAGTTATATAAGGTCCCGACATTTGAGGCATGTCACTCCCTGCCTCCATGTATAAGAAGGATACATCTCTCAACAAAACAAAAAAAGAAATATATAAAGGATGCAACCAAGAGTGCACGTTTTAGGACTAGGGGGAATCGGCACATTCGTGGCTCATAACCTCCTTGAAATTCCGCAGTCGTTGCGGCCCTCCGTCACTCTCCTCCTGCATCGATCATCCTTGGTTGCTCAGTATGCCAGCAACGGAAGCCAAATCACCTTAACGACGAGGGAGGGTGCGAAAGTTCATCGCACTGGCTACCGCCTCGAAGTCCTAGACCACGGCCGGTGGTATCGATACTCGGACAAGGATGCAAACCCCGAGGAGCAGTCTGACATTATCGAAAATCTCGTCGTTTCCGTCAAAGGAGCACAGACTGTCCCAGCACTTCGACCCCTCAGACACAGACTAAATGCGTCGTCGAATATTCTCTTCTTGCAAAATGGGTCGGGCATGATTGAAGAGACGAACAGGGAACTGTTCACGGACGAGAAAACGCGACCAAACCATATTGTTGGAGTCATTTCACATGGTGTAACGCTCAACTCCCCCTTCAACATTACTCACACGGGCTTCGCAGCAACATCAATAGGGGCCTTCCCACGCACAAATGCGACGAAAGAGTCGATGGAAAATGTCGATCAGAGTCAATTTCTCTTGAAAGCATTGCCGCTTGCTCCTACGATGAATGCTACATCCTACTTATTCCTCGACGTGTTCCAGATGCAGCTGGAGAAGCTGGCCGTCAACGCCTTCTGCAACCCGCTCTGCGCGCTGAACAACGCCAAGAATGGCTTCCTATTTACATTGCCCGAAATCCGTCGATCACTCCTCACGGAAATATCCCAGGTCATATGCGCACTGCCCGAGCTGCGAGAGGTCTCTGGTGTTACGGAGAGATTTGCAGTTGACCGCCTCGAGGCGACGGTGAACCAAATTCTTCACAAAACGGCCGAAACTACCTGCTCAATGGTTGTGGACCTTCGACAAGGCCGAGAAACCGAGATACGATCCATCAACGGCTATTGGTGTCGTAGGGGAAGAGAGGTTGGAGTACCAACTCCCATCAACGATGATTTGGTGCGACAGATTAATGCACGAGAGCGACAGAGCGTCCCAAAGATTGATTCATTTACGAATCTTGATGATAAAGCGATACATTTGAATAGACATAGATGAAGACGCCGCATAATATATTCCGAGCGTGAGCATAATCTGATGCTTATTTTCTTTTTCTTTTTCCGCCCTCTGATTTCAGCCCACTGAATCATGGCCATCACCCGAAAGGTGCCGACTACGAAAATCAGAAAGCCAGTCGTCATTATCAGCAAGGGTTTGATCCCACGGATCCTGCGAGTCGAACATGATTCTCCTAGCCTCGGCCTGAAACATGGAATCGGTCGGCACAACGCCCATCCTCATCTGCTCGCGCGCATAACGACCGAGATGCAACGCAATGACTTCTGGGTAGGTCAATTCCGGCGCCTTGGCAATGGACTCTGGCGAATCTGATTCTAGTGGTTCACATGCGGCCTCGGCTTCGGGAGAATCCTCTTCAAAGTCCCACAAGTCGAGGCTGCGCTCCGTGGACTGTTGGATCTGTGACAAGTGATCCTTTACTCCCGGGTCTGTGGCGGAGAAGGGAATGAGAGCCCTGGACTCTGGCCCAATCAGATACGGTGGAATTGCATTTGCAACGCGCGCGGCAATCTCCGGCTCGAAACAGTGCTCGCCTTTCCAATTGTCCATTTTCGCGCCCTTTCGGAAGTGCATTGCCAAATGGTCAGCCCGCTCTTGCCATGTATTCATGTAGATTTGACAGAAGCCACATCGGGACTTGATGGGAGGAGGCTCGACTTTCCACCCCTCGATAAGGGGCTGCGTAGTGACATGGTGGACTAGACGGAGGTGCTGAACCAAATGATCTTTGCGACTGAAGACCTGGTTCCCGCCCTGCGTGTGACAGCTGTCGTGGTTGTGGGTGGAGAGGTGCTCTGGTGTAGGATCTAGCATGTTGCAGTAGGCACAGTGGACTCGTCCCGTGTCGCTTGATATAATCGTCCCGCCATGGGGCGTGCATACCCAACCTCCGAGGTTGAGATGGAGAGACTTCTCGTGTCGAGACCAGTCATATTTGGTTTTGAAAGAGTCGCAGCAAAAGGTGCATGGAAACACCTTCTGGTTCTTGTCGTGTTCCTTACCCCTGGTTTTCCCCACGCGCCCGCCCGCCGTCTTGGAGCCATCTCTTGGGGCCATCTTTCG
This sequence comes from Calonectria naviculata, assembly GCA_003031705.1. Classification (NCBI taxonomy): domain Eukaryota; kingdom Fungi; phylum Ascomycota; class Sordariomycetes; order Hypocreales; family Nectriaceae; genus Calonectria; species Calonectria naviculata. Next base: position 31,319 of record NAGG01000681.1, read on the forward strand.
TCCCGTCGACCGTATCGACGCGACAGATCCGGAAGATCGGCTTGTGCCACTGCCAAAACTCACCGTCGAAGCCGCACGGCTCCCGACTCTTCGACTTCGCAAGCTCCCGGCCGAGGACTGGCTGCGGAGGGGCATGTTTTTCAATGCGCCGACAATGTCAGTCAACGAAGCCGCCTCAGTCTCAGGAGGCGAATCTTGCCATCTCTGCATGGGGTCAAGAGTGCCGTCCCTAGAACTGCTCGCTGCCGGTACGTTAATTGGGCTACTTTGGAGCGTGGGCTGAGAACGGAGGTATCGGCTCCTGCGTCGCGGAAGACCAGGCAGTTCCGGATTCTCCTGTGCTGTGTGATGATTGAAATTGGACATTGATGATAACTGTGTTGGCTGGAAGAAGGCCAGGGGGTTCGGATAGGTCGAGGCCGCGGGATAGGTGGAAGCAGGGGCACTGGATGATACTGGTGGCGGCCGTTGTAGTGGGAGATTCATCCTGCCGTCGGTCGGCATCGACAGTCCAAGTTGAACCAGGTCTAATTCCGAAAATGTCATGACTGAGGTTTGCGTATTAGCACTTTGCCACGTCTGATAGTCAAAGGCTCGCTCACTATCGCCCTCCAAGCCGTCTGGTCGCTCTCTTCGCTCCATCACTTTGGGTCAACCGAGGAATTGCGGATCGCGAGGGACAACAGCTGTCGGTAAGAAACAACAAACTTGTCGTCACTTTAGATTCGGGGGCATAAGTAACTTTAATACGCCGCTGAAAGACGGTAGGTTGGGTGGCCAAAGCTACGAGTCGACCTTGGGATCACAAGCTTATAAATGGCAGCGACTGTGCGTTGCCGGAACCGGAGAGGCGCAAATAGTCCCCACCCGGCCTCCTCCCATGCCACTCTGGGAAAGGCCGCGAAAGAGTTTAAACCAGGCCTCTCCCCTTTATGGCTATGAAGTCATGTCCAAGCAGCAGGTGGTCATGACGCTGAGCCTACGCGGACGGGACGCCAACGGCGCGCCATGATCCCCACATAGCCGTATTTTCTCGTAAAGTCTGTGAGATGGGGTGGGGATTGGCTTTGAATTCTTCTGTGCATTTCATGTTATCGCCATGAACCCCATTGGCCAACTATGCCCTTTCATGTCTGTGGAGATTTTTATCTCCGCATCAAGGCCGGATTCTGCGATCTTGTACGTGGATATCATGGCTCATAAACTTTGCAGCACTGTTTTACTCACAGACCCGACAAAGATTGCTGAAAGATGTCGCCGAGAGCACCCCGAATGAGAGGGCATCATAGCAATGGCCACTTTATTACATGTTCCTCTGCAGCCCAGTTATTTTATTTTTAGTTTTACACTCCCTCTGGAGTAGTGCCACAATAGTTTTGGTAATTCTTTCGTCCTCACCATGGCGGGGTGTGAGGTCATACCGACTATGCGCGGATTGAGGCGTGAATATATGAGCTTGGTCCTCTGCAATATACATGAAGGAGAAGTACGCGGAAATTTCCAATCGATGGTATTGAAGAGCACCGAGGTAATTTTACACGGGCGCTGCAATCGAGCGGACGATTGATGAGGCCTCTCCTCGTGCTGATCCAATCTTGATAGATGCATTCACATTCATCAAGTTGGTGAAATTTGTCGCAAGATGAAATACTGAGGAATCGCACAGCTCCATGTTGCAAATAAAAGGGAAGTCGGCATTGATGAAAATGGGATGGTCTGAATGCCGTACTGTATTAAATAACTGATGCCGCCCGTGATTTGCATGCGCTTCGACCCACCAAGCTTCGCCACGACCTTCCTTCCCACAGGCTGGAACACAATATGAGCGTCAAGTGTATCTGCATCGACCGTGAAATATCTCTGCCAGCCATTCGATCACTCAGTAGCATTTTTATCCCGTGACCCGCTGCCAGGCGTCCCATAAACGTTCCCCTGGTGGAGATCTCCCTCGTCGGCGACGACATCCCCGTGAAAATGCTTCCCTACACCTGCAGGCACCCTCCCGTCCCAATCTGGATAGATAACATCACCTTGGAAGTGGTCCGTATCCCGTGTCGTAGCATTCCCGTAGCGCCTCCCGCCATTCTTCAGGGTCCGGAAAACGGGTGGTGCAGTTCTTCGTCGCGGATTGGGAGGATCCCCAGACACGTAGTGGTCGCCCTGTCTAAGAGAGCCTCCGATGCTTGTCGTAACCCCATAGCTGTGGTAGGATCGACCCTCTGGAACCCGCACGTTAGAGCTCTCAATAACATCTCCTTGCTGCAAGGTAGTTCCATCTATTACTGTCTTGGTCCAGTTATGTCCTTCGCTTGATTCGCGATCTTCCTCTAGCTCTTTTTTCACCGACGAGTCCCGCACGTGCAGGACGCTATTGCCTTCAAAGACCGACCCGACAGTCTGGTTATCGTCATCTAGCTCGATGACACCTGATCTCGGTACGACCAGGACCTGGTTTTCCGCAGGAATTTCCGTCTTTTCCTCGATTATTCTCTTAACATCTGCAAAGCTCGACCCAGGCCCAACATTGACTTCAACCCGGCCTCGACCTTGACGTGCGCATTAGCTGGGAATTGCCCATACGCCAACAAGTTGGGCTCAAGAGGGTGATACTGACTGCTCTCTACGCGTATCCTCAAAAAGGTAGTGGTGGCTGCGGCTGGTGGGGACCTTCTCTGCATTTTTGCGGGCCGACAAGATGAATGAGATGATAGGGATTAGCCCGCGGTCTATGCTTGACGGTGACAGTTGAATGGGCACGGCACGGGCTGTCTACGACTGGCGGTGTGAAGGTGGTGAAGGCAAAAGCCGGAAGAAATTGCCAACCGCACCACCACGGGCAATTTTAAACGCCCGTTTGGCACAACTTGGGCATTTCTTGTTCGGTCCGTCTGCAGTCGTCGAGTGCTGCTGCAGAGTTTTGATTTGTGGGCCACGTCTTAGCCCATCTTCATGCCAGAGCGGGGTTGCGTGTCATTTCAAGACCAGATTAGCGTGTGTCACTTCTGGGCAGCGTGATTCGCCATCCAAGTTCGAGGCGGCGGCTAGAGGCCAGGCAGAAGACAAGAAGCCCTATGCTCGACGATAGCTCCCTCTATATTCAAGGACGCACCTTAGCTCTGGTGAGCAAAATTTAATTTAATTTCTCATGTGAAGTTGAGCCAAGTCCTCGAGGCTGGTACTACCCTATGTCATGTCCTGACGGTCATGCTCAATTCCTCGCCCGTGGGTCCCATCCACTCGCAACCATCTCAGCCACCCTTTTAGTAACATGATCCAGATCCTCCTTTGGCAGTCCCAGAGTGCCGTTGTCAACAGGTCCATTTCCTGCAAAGTCGCTATTTTTGTTGTCCGCCACAAAAACGCGACCGTAGAGTACTTTGCCGAACCCGATCCGGATACCCTTCTTCATGTCCTCTGCGCCCTCTTTGATACGCTTGACGGTGGGCTCGTACGAAATGTCCCAGTCTTCGTCTGTTGTGCCCAACACGCGGTGTAGGCTATCGAGCATATCTCTCTGTGAGACACGGAAACTGTTGATGAGGAGCGTCTTGTTTTTAAAATCGGCAACGCAAGGTGATGAGCTGGATTCCGGGAGACTGAGCAATCCTGCCAAAGCCTTTCCACACTGATCCCAAGTGCTTACTGTGATGGTTCGCTTGCCGTCATCAAAAAAGGTTGCTTTTCGGTCATTGATATTGATGCCAAAACAAAATTCACCTAGCGCCAGACTCCATTCGTACCAAAAGCCACATGACAAGGTAATAGACGACGATACCCCGTTGTTTTGAATCTCACCAATTCTGCCGAGAACTGCAGCACTATAAGTGTCGCCCTCTTTGACATTCTCGGGTTGAATAGGGTAGCCGTATGCGTTGGGCATAATGTAGGGAATACCGGCCTTGCCACCCGCCACGACGATTTTGCTGTGTAGATCGGCGGGGGCCTGGGCTGGGAGAGTGATTACAAGGAACTGCTGACCCCTGAGAGCTTCGACCAGTGACTCCTCTTCGTTAAAGTCGACCTTGACGGCATGGACCCCTTCACAGAGTTTACCCTGGCTGTCGGAACGCATGATGGCTGTAACAGTGTGCTTGCCAGTCTGGACAAGAGCTTTGGCGAAGGCTCCACCAACGCGGCCGGTAGCCTGTTGCCAGTTAGACACATCTGCTCCAGCTGAGTATGGGTGAGGAGATACTTACACCGACAATGGCTACCTTGGTAATTCTGGGTGCAGACATGTTTTGCAGCGGTAGGTCGAACAAGAATAAAAGTATCTTCAGCCTGGGATTTTCGCTTCTTGGTATCACTTGGATGATGGATTGCGAGATGAACCATTTTTCTTCCATATTTATAGTAATGATGAAGTGACTTCGGAAATCCTCGGTTTGCCGTAACCCGTGGTTTCTAGCGAATCCGATAATGCTAAATCCACCATGCTCATTAAAACAGATCAAGTGGCGTTCATTTCACGGCCGGGTTTCGTGAACAGGAGCAGTTTAGCATTCGGAATTACGGCCGGGGCTAAGGGTTGACATATCCTAACGCAAACTATGGTTTCCTCTCAACTATTCCAATTCACGATACCTGCACTACTCCGGGCTGCTTAAGTCCGTATCCTCCTTCGGCCCATTGACTTGAGACATGACGGGCCTGGTTGCCTGGCGCTAACCCTGTGTCGTATTCAGTCAGCATTGCAGCCAATGACGGGCCATGATAATCCACATTCGTCTCCACAAGTCGGTGGTCGGCAACCAATTCGCCGAGAGAATCGATCCTCTAAACTCAAGCAGGTCAGATGTTTGGCGCCAGGAAAGGCATTTCACTAGTACCGTTCCCGATCTCGAGGAGTCGGACAACTCTTTAACTTCCGGTCCGACGGATTATATTTGGAGGATAATTACAACAGAGCGAACTAGACAAATTAATGCAAATTTATCCGACAATAAAGGCCGTTATATTTAGATTCATGTTTTTAAGCTATGCGTTTGCCTCGTTACTTTCTAATTCTGGCATGATGGTCATGAGTAGTTGCACAGAAATAGCATTCATCAACCAATTGGTTGGCTCATCACTTGTGCATTGGATTTGAGATGTGGCAGTGTAAGGCATTTCTTTCTTCTTCTTCTGCTTTTATAGCCTTACAATAAGTTTACACCTCCAATCTTTTTTACCTTGCTCCTCGCTCTTATGCCTACACACGGTTACAAAATGTCACAGAAAGCAACGTTCGGGCATTTTGGCTGTTGGGGTACCCTAGAGCACAGGATATGCGTTTCCTCTTGGTGCCTTGTATCCCTGGGCAAAACATGGCGACTAGATTGGTCTTTCCATTGTCGATCCTAAACATTTGAGACATTCCGAATTTGTTCATTTATCCCCTTACTCGGAGATAGCAGTATTATATACTTGCATTTAATTTCCAAGTTACCACATTTTCGACAACGTTCCTCTTGAAGTCTGGAGATACTAATGGCTCCAGACTTCAGAGTGCTATTTTCAGGTAAGTAACGGCACGCAGCTTCCTCAGTACGACCATCACTAGACCCGTATAGTAGAATTTTCCAGTAGCTAGTTCCAGGCATGGAACGCTTATCCTCCACCATTACAGCACTATTTGCCTCCCTAAAGCTTCAGACTGGAGTAGGGTAACTGGTGCGGGGTTGGACGCCGAGGATGCAGGAGTGCGGGGAGTCTGCACGTATCATCCGCCTTATCAGTGGAGGGGTATATAAGTGCCTACTGTTTCTATTTATTACTGCTGCAGATTCTGTGACTAACATTGTCTAACTTGGCATCTTGGCTTTCACGCAGCAAAATGTCTTTCAAATCAGAGGCCATTGTCGCTAGAGGCCCGTTTTCAGAGGGCAAATGGGCCATAGAACCTGTTACACTCCGCGACTTGAAGCCAGATGAGGTCCTTGTGGAAATGGTCGCTTCGGGCATCTGTCATACGGACCTACACTGTGGTAACACGGCTGATGGTCTGGGCGTTCCTGGTGTCTATTACCCGCGTGTACTTGGCCACGAAGGTGAGGCACTGACGCTTAAATGACATGATTTTCCATTTGCTAACCATGCCCATATTTTAGGGTCTGGTTACGTAGTCAACGTCGGCAGCGCAGTGTCAAAGGCGCAACCTGGCGATGCCGTTCTCCTCTCCTTCTCCTACTGCGGGACATGTCACGTATGCATGACGGGCCCCCGCTCTCATTGCGTCAACTTTTTCGACATCAACTTTATGGGTGAGCCCGTGTTTGAGGGTGGCATCGGAGGACGCTTCTTTGGGCAGTCTAGTCTTGCACGCCACTCGATTGTTAGCGACAAGTCTGTTGTCAATGTCGTCGGGCTTGGCCTCAGCAGAGAGGACCTCAAATTACTGGCGCCACTTGGCTGCGGGTTCCAAACAGGCAGCGGAACTGTCGTGAATGTCGCCAACGCTGGAGCGCAAGATTGCATTGCCATTGCAGGCATGGGCGGCGTCGGGCTGGCGGCTGTCATCGCGGCAAAGGAGCGACATTGCAAAGCCATCATCGGAATCGACCGGGTCGAATCTCGCCTTTCTCTCGCAAAATCCCTGGGAGCTACGCACGTTATCAACACGACTGGTCTGGAGATGGAAGAAGTCGTTGCCAAGATAAAGGAGGCAGCAGACGGCCTTGGATCAACAATCAGCATCGACACCAGCGCGCACCCGCCACTTCTGGCCGCTCAAATTGATGCAACCAGGTACATGGGCAAGATCATACAGGTAGGCACCGGAATGCCCGAGTCTCACATCTCTATCCACATGCAGAGCTTCATGGTAAGCGGGAAGCAATACTTCGGAGCTGTCCAGGGCCACTCCAAGACTGAAGAGTATATTCCGCAAATGATTCAATGGTGGAAAGACGGTACGTTTCCGGTTGACAAGTTGGTCAAGGTTTTTGAGCATTCAAATTTTGGAGGTGCGATTGAAGCCATGAAGCGCGGCGACGTTGTCAAACCCATCATTGCGTGGTAGATTTAGATTAATCTGAATAAGAACAATAAACCTGTTCGTAAATGAAATTGCTTCTTTTTGTATTGTGCTGCTTGCGGGTATTTTACAGTTACTGATTCTCGTCATCTCATTACCTGCACCTTTCATACTTTGACGGTATTCTTGTTAACCACACCTCGCGAAAATTCTCCAAATGTGATGCCCTGAACTGTGTCAACCTCATCTCCCAAGTTGGGCTGCGTAAACACAGCCAATGTGTTTCTCGCAACCCTCCCGTTGCTCATTGAAGGCCTGACACCCCTCACAAAGTGAGGAACAGCCTTGAACTTTCCTCTTGTGATTCTCTCCAGTGCCTCGCCTGTTTGGAACGCGATGCAGTCCCTGGGGATGTTGACTTTCACAGTCTCTCCGGTTCTGGATTTAATGTAAAGCCCACCCAAAGGATCAGGGCTGCTTGCCAGCTCACTCAGCACAGGCAAGACGCCTCCAGCTTGAGCAGTCATGTCAGGCACGGCAGCCGATGTTTCGTGTTCATCTACAAACATGGCCGACGTCAAAGCTGTGAGACATCCATGGTCGAGATGAATGCCGCACCAATCGTCTTCATTGCCATCTGATGGTTGCTGTGACTGGGGATAGTAATGCAAGAGTCTAGCCTTTGTTGTGTTGCTCGTGCTGACAACGTGCTCAACGTAACCCTTTTTGTACCCTTCAATTTCTCGTTCTGCATATCGATCGCAGGCACGTGCGACCAACACTGCCACATCAATGAGCAGGCGACAAAGGCTTTCTAGGCTAGACTTGAAGCCCGGCAAGATGTTTGATTCAGGCCAGATGTTTGGTGAGAGGTACTCAGGGAAGTTTTCCGGGGAGAATTCGGTTGTGGGCCTGGCACATTCCAACGATGGATCCGTGTAAAATGCGCAATTGGCGTAAAAGGATCCCTTGAATGTGTCGACTTGGCCATCCTTTAATTGCTCTTTGCCCAAGGACCAACCAGTGAGATATTTCGCCGCTGCATTCTCAATCTTGACTAGATGAAGATTAATACATCAGTCTCAGCAGAAAGTTCTCCACATCTACTCACCAAGTTCATCGGATGGCAAATTGCCCAGGTAGGAAGCATACGACAATGCCTGGTGTCGAAGGCGAGCAAACTCGGGTGGGACATCTTTTACGACTAGAATACCTAGCGAGTCTGGGCCAAAGGCTTCGACGAGCTTTTCAAAAGGCACAACTCCTGTACATCAAAATGAGCCAATGTTGTTTTTGGGCGGATATTCGCCTTACCAGTCTCGAGATCATGCAGTGACACCACGACTGCTTGGGCCACTTGAACAGCATCTGTACTCATCGTGAAGGTGACTGGAATTGTGAGGGATGACGAGCAGTGCCTTGATCTTAATGGATAATGGCCAATGTGAATTGTGTTTTGATTGAAAACTAGGCCGATCGCCACCAGGAATATCGCTCCTATTTATCACATGGCTCGAGCCGTGGGCATGAACTCATATTCCCGATGTCAGTGCGGTAAAATCCACGAAGCTGACCAAAGTCAATCTCATGCAAGTCCGGTCTAGCCTGAGACGGCATCGTGCGCAGCTCATGACGCCTCAGTGATCCACATGACGCGACATGTTGGTGTATGAAGCTGCTCCAGAAATCTTGGGAGGCATCAAAAGCAGCATATTCTTTTACCCGACTGGTCAGTTAACACGAAGGAAAAGCGAAGCTAAGCCCTAGGGGAATATCATTGGGTCTAGAGTCCGAGCTGCTGGGATGGAAATCCAGATCGCAATTGATCGGTGGGTCAGATGCGGCTGCTTATTCATAGAATCTCCTCGGGTGAAATCAGTCCCAGAGCAGCCCACTGCCGATTGGTCGGCTTTTACGAGACCAATCAACGTCGGCGGCTGTCGCAAGCAGCATTATTTTATTTCGCGAAGCCAGTCCTGTTTCTATGATTGATTGCAATAATAGGCAAGTGGTCTGTAACGATGACACCAATAAATGCCTTAATAGAGACAACACGCCACCCGGATGCTATGAGACAGTGCCCAGCCCCCAAGAGGGCAAAACAGCCGCTCCAAGACTCATCTTTGAGTCTTGCATTTTCAATCAAAGAGGACAATCGCTACACGGAACGAATAGCAGTTTTGATTTTTAACTCTAGCCCGTTTCCATCTACCTTGGCCCACCTGTTTCTGTTTGTGTTTGAAGGCTTTCTGCAGGGGCTAAACAGTGAGATCTATCACACCGAATAGCCTCACATATCTTTGCGGGTAAATCATGTATAGGGCCGAGCTGCTTGAGCACAGGGTTCCCATCCTCATCGGGTACTACTCTCTGGTAAACCTTTGCCAACCTCTGGGTCCTTACGGCAGCCTCGTCCGCTACCCAAAACCACCTGGACTCTGGAGGAATGAATCCAGATTCATCGCGTCCCATTTCCTCCAGAAGCACTGCTCCTAAAATTCCATCCATATTTGACATGACATCCCATGCAGCCATGGACAATGGGAGTTCATTGAGGGCCTCGACCGCCATCATGCGAGTATCATGATTTCGGCAAGTGCGAACAACTGTGCAAAGCGGCAATAAGAGACCCTGACCCAGTAATACCGAGGTCGGACGCGGGTGTGATAAGCAATCCCGAAACAGGTTGATGCACTGGATTGTGAGGTCACGGAACTGTGGCTCAAAGTCGTCGTATGCTAATTGTGACGGGTCAAGACAGCACACAAGTAGGATGTGGAGGAGGAGCCAATGGATTTGGGCGATTCGCAACGACTTTTTGGTTGCGTCGTCAATGTGTGAGCCGTCTTTGTAATATAATATGATACTTTCCCACTGTTGCAGCTGGATGAGAAAGGCTCTCTGCCGCTGAACCATGGCTTCGGTCTGCTCGGGGTAGGAGGCGCTTTCAGCTAGAGAAGACGTACAATGTCCGACAAAGGCAACTGAGAGGGTGAAGAACCTCCCCCAAGAAATAAAAAACTCGGAGATTGAATCGCATTTGGAGTTGGGGAATCGCAGCTCGGGGTCCATCTTAAACATGTGAAGATGGGGGCGGACTGGGCGAAACAGGTATGATAGGTGGCTCATGGCGGCTATGCAGGGGAGAACATGCTCCATGTCGTTAAACTCGACGTCTGAGGATTTTCTACATGTGCCACCGGCCTTGTTTTCGAACAAGGATATAAAGTCTTTGAGAATACATAGCCCCGAGTTGAGGAGGGTTTCTGCCGTTGTTGTTTGGCCTTGTACCAACTCGAAGACGACGAGCAGCAGGGTTGTTATTACAACAGTTCTTGGTGAAGAAGTGGCCATCATTTCAATCCTCTGTCTCAGAGATTTGACAGCCTTTAGGTGATGGCGCAGAGCAGTCTCTCGATGACCAGTCACGGGGTTGAGACTCGAGTCCGGCGGTTTGGCCTCTGCGCAAAGCCGTCGTCGGGGGCCATCAGGAACAGAGCGAATGAGGGCGCCGACAGCAAGGATGGAATGGTGGATGCTATCATCCTGCAAGCCCTCACCAATGATTAGACGCGACCAGATGGGGCTCGTGTAGTAGCCAGACATGTTGGTGGAGACTTGGTGGCGAAAGTAGTCAAAGTAGATGCCGTCGTTGTGACTAATGGCCGGCAGGCTGGAAGGATTGCGAGGAATCAGCCGCGGCAAGGGAGCTTCAGAGTGGTCATCGTCCCCAGGGTCGGCCAGCCGTGGCGCTATTAGTCGCGGCATGGCGCGTCTGATGGTCTCACGGCCGCGGCGCTTGTCGACAGGGTCCAAGTAGCCTTGACAGCGGATCTTGGCCAGGCCACAGCGAGTACACGTCGGCTTCGCCTCGTCACACTTGACATGTCGCGCCTTGCAGGTGACGCAGCCGGTGCGGGCCTTGATGCCCCCGGATCGTCTCCTCCTCGAGCCATCCGGATCACCCTGTTCGAGAGGGATGATGTGAGCCATGGTGGACGGCCGGGGCATAATCCACGCGCCCACGGCCGGCTTGGCCAGAGCCTGATCCATTTCTGGGTCCGCTTGGATTGGTTGGCAATTACGACATGCAATGCGACTCGTCCAACACGTCAAAGGGAGATTCGAGGTAAGGGGGAAACATGGAAATCACTGGGGTTCGTCTCTCGAATAAATGCAGCCATCATTTGCAAAAAACCACCCATCTCCACATCTCCGCACTATCCCCATTCATTCCCTGTCTCGCCGAAGACGCCTCTGAATGGCTCAAATGGTTCTCGTAACCTGCTAGCCAATCGGGTGACGCTATTCAAAAGCCCGCAGCTTCCGATTGCCAAAAGATCCCTGCACGCGCACCCAACTCGACTGTCAGTCTAACCAAGTTTAGCAGGTTTCCAGGCCAAATTGGCTTTTTTCGACTAGCACCCTTTCTTATCACGAACCCGATAAACTTGCCGTGGTTTGAACATCAAGATCTGAAAGATAGACTCAAATCGTGCAAGACCAAGTACATCGACCAGAGAGATTATTAGGGCGAATCAAATCTTGTGAAATCAGGCCATAGTGGCTATGGCTGACTCGTTCAATTATGCGGATGGATTTACGTATTGTGTCCTGACCACTAAGGGTATGATCGGTTCGACCTAACAACCTAACTCTCTGACAGGGTCAGATACATCCTATGCATAATTTTAGTGTAATTTTTATCGCATACTATCCTATACCCTGATCAACCTAACCTAGCCTCTTTTAATTAATACCCTTACTGCCTTTTGATCCCGCTATAGCCTTATATATAGAATTATACCTTTTTTCCAGTCTATAAGGCTATATTAATAATTACTATTACTTCTTTATTTATATATTAAAGCCCTATAGCCTAAAAATTATTAATAATAATACCTCTATATAAGTCTTATAAGCTAAGAGCTAGCTAGAGATTTAAAATATTAATAAAATTAAACTTATAAGGCTAGTAATAATTAAA